>CABFOV010000820.1:26314-67024 GCA_902141375.1 Timema poppense | reverse complement strand
ATGGTAATGCTACAAACATGGCTGCAGCTTATTCTGATCTTCAAGTCTGAGTCAAGAAACCAATCCTCTTGCTTTTTCATTCCATGGTCAGCCCACTCCCTCTTTCTAGTGGGCTCTAGTGAAGCTACATGTTGTAGAATGGCACATATGTGTTTTTGAATTTTTCCAAAAATATATATATATTTTTGCTTACTTCGCCCTTCGTTGGAGTACTCTAAGCACAGCTTTTTACTTATAGCAACTTAGCACTAAAATCACTTAGTATAACTTGCTGAGCTTTTAGGGAATAAGTATGCTAAAGCCTAAACTCGGAGTGGATTGCAATTTTTAAAACTTTAAAGTCAATTTAAGGCAATAGTAGTGGGAAGTTATTAACTTAGTCAGAAGTAAAAGGGTTATTACAAAAATTAAACTCTCTTGAAACGATATTTATGACTGTTGTTTGGAATGCTAGCCTGAGAAAATTTAATGCAGTGAGTGTACACCTTCATTCTAAATAAATGGACGTTTTTACTGTAGTGAGCCTCTACACTTTTTCTTACTTTCCTTGAAAAAATGAAGATGTCTTTGAAGTATACAAGAGTTTGGTTGAGAAAAATCTACAGACTATCTTGCAAGAAGGTGAAGACGCTGAAACTAGAGCGCACCCTAAACACAGAATAAAAAGAAAACTATTTGTTGATGAGTCAAATTTCGATTCTGAGCAGCAAAACCAAGACTGTAATTCTCAATATGACTTAAATGGAAAGTTGCTTAATAGAGACTTGTTGATTCTGAAGTAATTATCTTCAGAGCTATAAAAAAGAGTAAAAGCTTACAAAGAATCTTCTGAAAGATTCATAATTTTCTCCTTGCTACCTGAAATAGATGCCACTGAAATTTATAAATCTGTGAATAAACTTCAGTAGCTTCATTCATCAGCTATCTAAGAGTCACTTGTCACTAAATATATTCAACTGAAGAGTTTCCTCATAAGTTTAAACAACAAAAAATGTTGCTTCTCTTCTACCTATTTTAAATAACATGCTAAAAGAAAGAAAAAAACCTTCATGATCTTTATCCAAATGTTTGTGATGCTTGTTGCAAATTGCTCATCTGAAAAGTCTATCTGCTCTTTCAAGAGTTAAAAATTATCTGCAATCGTCACAAACTCAAGAAAGATTAAATCATTTAGCGGTCCTTGCAATTGAAAATGATATTAATGTAAGATTGAACCATGAAGATATGATTATTTCATTTGCTAATGAAAAGGCTAGAATAAAACCTCTCTCTTTGTAGGCTAATACAAATTTGTTTTCAGTTTGAAAACAAAAATACTTTTAGCATAATACCTTACCTTGCTATTTACTGACGAGTTGATAATTATTCTATGTTGTATAATTTCTTAAAACTAATTATATTTTAAATTGTTTGTATTTTTTAGGTTAAGTTTATGTATTTTTAAGTATTTTTAAGTTTGTATATTTGTTAATTTTTGCAATTTTCTTGGAAAATTGACATTTGTAAAATTTCTTCCAATTTGCAGCTTTCTAGCTATTTTCCAAATACTTTTTAGTAGTAAATATTTATGCATATTATTATCTAAATCAGTATGTATTTTATTGACCGTAGGCCCTATTAAAATAATTATTTTTTAATAATTCAGTAAAAAATAATAGTTTGTTTAGTTGTTTTCCATGTTTTATAGAACAAAGGGTGCAAAATATTTTTGAATGCAAGAATAATCAAATTCGAGAATGCCTACATGGAAGGAAAAAAGTACATATTTTTGAAACTTAACCAAGAATTTTGCCATTCACAAGATATTAGTGTTGTGCTTTAGTCATTATTTTGGTGTGGATTTACATGTAGTTTTTGTTATTTAGTCTTTATTGTTATTGAACGTTTGGTAAAATCATATTCTAACATTTAACTATCTTCTATTAATTTTATTCTTGATTTATATTTAATTTATCGTTTACAGTATTAATTTGTCAAACTATTTACAACTTGTGTAGTGCAAGTTTAAAGCGGGCTGGATTGTGAAAATACGCGTAGGTTATCTATCTTCCTCCACCGGGGGAGATATTGTGACTAGGTGCTTCATAAAAATTTCACTGCATTCTAAGAGTGGAATTAAATTCTGAACTACTAGTATGCTGTGAAGTTCAAAATGTTTTAGTGTGAGTATCTTTTATTATGCATTTTACTACCTCTTTGGGCAAAATGTACAAACGCTAATGTGCTAAGAATAAGGATGGTTGAATTTAGAGGAAGTGTACTTGCATTTGTATGATAAGTATGAGTGAAAACCCATTTAGTAAAAAAAACCTTAGTACACCCTATCGAGATTGAACCCCGATCTCCCTGTTATCGGCAGTCTAGTTTATTGTGAGATTAATGCTTTTGACCATGTGGCCACCTAAGCGGGTTAGTGGGCGTGGTATTATATTACCTATCATTTGGCTTATGATGAGTCTTTACTCAATTTGTAAAAATATGGTAAATATGTTGTCAAAAATAGCAAACTTCCCGTAAGGCACTTGGGGAAAAATGACTCCTAGTTGTCTATACTTAACTTCTTACCCAATTTTTTTACACATACACACACACACACACATACACATGCTCACACACATACTGAAATTTCAATTAATACTATATTTAATTAATATTGAAATGCATATTTTCAACATAATAATGAAAAATATAGATTTGCTGTTAGTAAGTCATAAATTATGCAATCTAAGATGCAACATGGGGGTGTCTTCTTAGTCATACAATTAGCCAAGGTACTTTTGGATCGTCGTAAATGACATTTTTACTTCTCTTTTCTATCTCATCTCAACTATTGTGACCTATCTCGTGGCCTTACTACAGTTTGGAGAAAAGGACCAAGGAAAAGGAACTCAATTTCCAGCTGATAATTCATCATAAAATGTCTAGAACTACAGTTTGGAGAGAAGGACCAAAGAAAAGGATCTCAATTTTGAGCCGATAATTCATCATAAAATGTCTAGAACTACAATCTTCCCCCACTACCAACTTATAGTAAAACCTGTCTCAATTTGAATTTAAATAGTCCAATGAAAATAACTTATTTATATAAAGCAGGTATTTGTAAATTTTAATGATTTCTAATTTTATAATAAAGGCAATTGATAAAACTAAAGAAAAATGAAAAATAAACTACTAAGAGTAAATTTGATGAAGAAAGCCCACCTAGAGAAAGAGGATAAATGTGGGATGAATCCAATGCACAAAGGTGACATCTTCTTTCTTTCTTCTTTCTTCTATAGTAGAAGTAGTCACACACACATTTTAACACAAATGTGTGTAAAAGCCAATCAATTTATGTTGGTTGTAGTTACTGTCATGGATAACACCTTCAAAATCTGAAGTGGATATTTTTTACATGGAAATAGAAAAAAAACAATTAAATTATATACTTTCTGGAACATTAAAAATAAAACATGAAGTGTTTTGACTTTTTATAAACCTTTTTTATTTTGACTTCACAAGTGTATATTATGCTAGAGAATGACAAAAGGAGTTTAAATTTGTTTTTGAAAATTACTAATGGGTCATTAGTTCCTTTCACTGTCGTATTGTGGTGTTTTGAAATGGCAGAGCCTGTGTTGTGATCTCAACTCTGCTCAGTCTCAAACAGCGCAGTGAACAAAGTTTTGTTAATTCTACATTCATATGGAAACAAATACATATCTTCGTTTATACAGTTTATAGGCTATATTACGCACTATTTGCTGTAACAAAGTTACATATCTTGGTACATATTGTATGTGCAACAATAATTTAATATACCATAACAAACTTTTTAATGAAGAATCCAGCTACCCATAGCGGTAGTCAAACAGTTTGGCGCATTACATTTTTTCAACATCATTAATCAGCTCAAAGTTAGAATTTTAACCTAATTCCCCGTAGAGAGGACACCACTTTTGACAATGAATGTAAGAGAGACTAGGAAAATGGAGGTCATGGGAATGAAGTTTGTGAGGAGCAAGTTAGCTATTATGAGGAAAAACCAGATTAGGAATGAAGTTATCCGGGAAAGAGTAGGGGTACAGGGAGTACATGAGATAGTAATAATAATAATAATAATAATAATAATATTTAGAACCACGTCTTACTACCCGTTCGGGTTATACGCTTAAGTACTAGTTACTCTAATGGATTAGGAATTGGGAAGGTTGAATTAGAGGAAGTATAACCCGCATTTGCGTGGAGGGAGAGTGGAAAACCATTTAGGAAAAACCACCCCCAGTCTACCCGACCGAGATTCGAACCTCGATCTCCCCGTCCTCAGCAGATGAGATAGTAGAGGAATCAATACTGAGATGGTATGGGCATGTAATTAGAATGTCGAAGAAAATTTTGAAAATGAGGTATGTAGGGAAAAGACCACAAATGAGGCCAAGAAAGAGATAGAAGGAGCAGATAACAAAGTGTTCAAGTGAGAGGAGAAGAATGGAAGAAATTAAAGGAAAAAGATTGGTGGAATAATAAAGGAAGTTAGAGGCATTTTACTAAACTAACCTGATCACAGGCTGTAAACAGTTGATGATGTTGATGATGAGTTGCACGTGTGCCTACCAACCTAAGAGTCCCTGATTATATCCCTGGCACTGTCAAAAATGTAGCAAGTGTTGGCAGGAGAGCTGGGTAGTGTGGTTGTTTTAGTAATATATCAGTTTGTAAGTAATCTTAAAATAATAAATCTGTTCAACTAGTGCACGATAAACACCCTGATTAGAAAAAAAAATTCGCTGTGAGTTGTTTTATAAATTGAATTTCCATATCTCTTGACTTTCAGGTACTCATTTTGTTAGGTTCGATATATTTTAGGTTGGGTGCTATTTTATCACTTATTGTAAGATTTAGGATTCTTCTTTTCACAGTTCACACAAACATGGCGAATATAACGATACCGTAAAAATTAACTTTATGTGATTTTTTAATAGGCCCTAATCAAAAGAATAAAGGGGTCCTAATGGCTTGGTCTTTAACCTCCTTCCACGTTTTATACACACACATATTGAAATTGTAACTAACACTATTATTATTAAAAATCTAACTACACATTTATAAAAATATAATTTTAAAAAAAATGCTATTATTGATTCATAAATTATCATAATATATGAATACTGAAATCTATTTTATATGTGACATAAGAAGGGTGTCACCTGAGTCACAAATTCGTCAAAGGTATTGTGTTGGCGGTATCCTACTCGTTTTGATATTTGGTTATAGTTACTCTCAAATATGTCAAATAACTGTAAGTTATATTTGTACTGGTCTTTTCTAGCTCATCTCTACTATAGTGACCTACCTTGTGGTCTTACTTCAGTTTGGGGAGAAGGACCAAGAAAAAGGAAGTGACTTCTGAGTTAATAATTCAACATAAAACGAGTATTTAAGAGGATGTTTGAAAAGTCCTATAAAGTATGTACCAGTTGCTGTTACAATGGTCTGACAAGAACAAAAATATTATTTTGACAGACCATCACTTCTACTTAATTGAAATCCTCAGAATTTCCTTGAACTCTTCATTACTATAATATTTTTTATTACCGTATCTTACTACTTATCCAGGTTGTATGCATTGAAATCTTATTAAATTGTACAATATACATCATTGCATTCCACCATAAGACAAGTCAAGACTTGAATCCAAACCTGCCATTTCCTAAACCTCCTGAAAAATGAACCATTGTTGATGATGCCAGTGACGATGAGTCAGACTCTAATGGAACAATGCATTAGTGATCCCATTTTTAAGCCATTTACATCGAGTGAACCTCATATTATCTCTCAAAGTGAGCTCAACCACTTGGTAAAGGATCTGAACTTATCCTAGTGTTAAGATTTATTGTTAGTCACATTGCAATTTTGAAACCCTCTGCAGAAGAATAAAAATATTTCAATCTTTCATAACTGATCAATAAAATGGGTAAGTATTTTTATTCACAAGTGGTTTTCTTTACTGAACAAACTATTCAACCTGAAAAGTGGCAGCCTTAACTTTGACGGAGACTGACGTATTACACTTTAGCAGTGTTGCTAACTCTATAGTCTCTAGTGATAGTACATGGACCTGAACTGGATTGTATTTTGACCGGTAGGATACTACTTTCTGATATTATATTGATAAACTCACCGATCTTTATAAAACAGTAATAATTAATGACAAATTTGTTACTTTATAGCAAGGCCACAGGATACAAATTTTAGAAATTATCCTAAAATTAGATTGTAAAGGTGGTGAAATCATATCACAAGTAGTATCAAGATCGTACAGTTGGCAACAATGCACTCTATCTCTATTTTATGAGCTGCTCCATACTGTAATCATGCAAGGTAAGCTTGCTACTTTTCATGATGTCTATTAATAAGGTCATAGTTGCAGTAGAACAAGATCACAAAACCAATAAAAAATAAAAATAATATAAAATTATTTAGACACTGGGCCACCTCATTATTAAACAAAAACAATAAATAGTGACTTTACTGATCAATGAAGCATAGCCTAAAGATTTTTTTTTTTTTTTGCGGTGGGCATGAAGGAAACCTATAATGGGTGTGATATGTGTAGGGGTAAATATGTATGTGTGTACTCTATTTGAGCATTAGGTATTATAAATCTCATCATGGCCGCTGGCCTATTCTTCAAGTACTTATGTAGCCCTCACTTCGGGAAAGGTTGGACATGACTGAACTATCCATGATGTTCTACATGGTAATGAGTACTCTCATAGTTTATAAATGTACGATGTCCATTCTTCATTTGTTGACGGTGATGTCCTGCAGCATGATTACTACCATCAACCAACATTTCTTTTTCTGCCCACTCCAACGGGCCAAGACCCTGGGCTTATTAGAATATTTACATTGCTGGGAAACAGTTTTAGGCACATAATTTACATAATAGGTTTGATATTTATTTTCACTATACTTACTATATGATTTTTTTCTTTTTCTTTACTTCTATTTTTCTCAAACGAATAAATAAAAATAAAATAACAACAAAAAATGTAAGTAATAAATTTTTTCTTAGGTTTTTTTTTATTTGTCAAACTTTCATTTTTTTTTATAAATTTATGTTCCACCCTTCTGGTGAAATTGTTGGTTCTTTTTCAAGCTCATAATAAGAGTCATTTAATTTGTGAGTATCACTCAACTCACTGGCGCCCACCCTTTTTATTTCACTAGTATTTAGAACTTCGCGACGAGCTACAGGATTACCGTGGATACATATCAGAGGGTAAGTTTACCTGGTAATTATGTCTATCGCTACTGGGCCACATTAAAGCCACCAAAAATATTCTTCCTTGCTACATCACCGCGGATACCTCGAGAGGTTAGAGGGTTTTTTTTCAGGTGCTCTACCGACTGAGTTGTTGAATAATTGAACGTGGGAGGTCGTATACTACCCCCCCTATAGCGTTACAGAGTCTTATAAAATACGTAACATCTGCAATTATCATGCACTTATGTTTGATTTTCTTTAATAACCATAGTATAGTAGCTAGACGGTAATTTTGCTTTATCCTATAGTTAGAAAGCATTAGCAAATATTTCTGTATATATTTTGCAATTTTTTATTTTTTACTTTGGCAAGTGGCAGGGTTACCATATGTCCTCTTTTTCAGAGGTAAAATATGTATCCAGGCAGAATTCTTTCCGTCGAGAAATTGATCTGGTTTTCAACCAACTATTTTACCAATTTTTTTTATTTTAAAAAAAGATTATGATTAGATAGTATCATCACAGATTAGATCAGTTTTTTAGGGTATCGTCTGCTTATATTGATAAAAAAAAAGCAAAAACCTGATTATTTTTTTAGGCCTCTTCTCATACTAGATGATAATAGAAACACCGTTATTTCATTATTGAGTCGAGTGTCTTCTTGGCAACATTTAGTTTTATCGCTCTACCTGCTACAGAAGACTCCCGGAAACTCGACCTAATGTGGACTGAGATGGGGTTGAGTTATTGAAATGTCGAGTTTTATGAATGAATTTGTATAAGATGCATGTTTACTAAACAAGGATGCATCACACAGTACAGTATTGAATATTATAGGTACAGTTGTACTGTACTATAGTATTGTATGGTACAGTAACAGTAATATACATACAGTACAATATAATATTACATGTTAATATAATGGTGTATATACATACATGTAGAATACAGAAATGCAGTACAATACTGTACATATAATATTGTATTTATTTGAACAATACATTACTGTATTGGAAAACCAACAAACACAGCACATTATGACTGTTCCACTCGAGTTACACAAACAAACTGAGAGGTTATATATATACAGTTGAATGACCCTGGATTGTGATGACTGGCACCAACAACTGTGTGCACATACGAGTGTCGAGTTATACGGAATGTCGAGTTTCCGAGACTCTATTGTAATAATTGCTTAATGTCAGTAATTCACAGTCTTTGTATGAATATTTAACTACTTTGTTAGTAATTAAAACACAATATTTCAGGGCTGCTATGCAAAAAGGTTTGTTTGTTTAAACAAAATTAATGTTTATTTAACTCGTGTTTTTCTTCTTTTCTAATTCCTTACACTCTCAAAAGCATGGTGGGCCTATTCCTTTATTTATAAAGAAAATAAACAATGTTTGCAACATGCCATCTTTATTGCTGCAACAAATATGGTAACCCTCGCAAGTGAGAAAGTTTTTAAATCCATTTTTAACTGTTATAAAAAGCCAAAAGTACTGTCTGTTATAATAATTACATCCTCTTTATACACACAAAAAACAACCATACATTCACCTTTAAGAATAAACTAAAATTATCTTTTATATTGTAATTATAGATGAAAGTCAAAGAGAAAACCAACATGATTAATTAAAGTTTATGATTACTAAAGCAGCTGCTATAGTAAGAATTAGATCCTATATTTTTCAAGTCCTTTAAATGCTTTTAATTTTGTTAATTAACATAAGAAATGGGTATTATTTTAAATAAAAATGTCATTATCATTCATCATGACTAATATAAAGATTCACCTATTTCATGGATAAGATAAGGATTTTTGGGAATCAATGTTATGAATGAATAATTTAATTTGGTAATTAGCTCATTAACAAACCAATCTATACATTCCACTTTAGAATGTGGAGTACATTATTTTGTTTATTTTTTAATTTATTGTAATTTGGTAAGTTTGTCCTTTTTACTGGTTCTTAAGGTGGAGTGAAAAAACACGAGCTTATATTTGTAATGTTTCCGTTTTTATAACTTAAAAACTTTTGGGGCCGAGATAAATAAAATATTGCTTCATTATATGTTTAGTTAAACTTTCTACACAGTAATTTCAACGGTTATTGAATATTGGTCATGAGAATAGTTGCATTTGCCTAAAAACATTTTAAATAAAGAGAAAAAGTTCTGCGGCACAAATTCCATCAAGGCCAATAAATAGATTGGAGGAGCAGATAACAGTAAGTGTTCAACTGAGAGGAGAAGAATGGGGAGGCATTTTACTAAACTGATCCCGGCCACAGGCTGAAAACATTTGATGATAATGATGATGATTATGATGATGACATGACAAATTACAGAACTCTTGTGTTAAAAAAAAGACATATCTACTGAAACTATATTTTATCTAAATTGGGCAAAAAAGTCTTATTATAGATAGGTACTGTGAAAATGCACACCTTACCTCGAATCTTTCCACACCACCTTAAAAGAGAAAATAAAACTAATAAAGTATTAATAGAATTAATTTTAATGTAGAGTAGCCACACTAATTTTGTGATCAATATTTCTTATGAAGATTAATGTAACCTACATTACATTTCTTAACTTAAAGAAATACTTTTTATTTTGAGTTGTATATGTTCTATTTTAACTTTTTGTGATAAATAAATGTTCTATCTTTTATGTGGTAAAAATGTATAAGTGTGACATAGTTTTAAAAAACTATTCTCTTTATTATAAGTAGAACTTTGAAAAAAATTACTAATTAATCTATCTATTAGAAGACTAATGAATGGCGAAACAAACATAAACTGTGGATTAATTGGTTTTTCATAATCAAATTAGTAGAGGTTGATAGTAATTTATAGATGTTCATAAAATGAAATTATTTATTTAATAAAACATACCAGGGTGTTCAATCAATTTATAATTCATAAAGATCCCATCATTTACTTTCAGGTTTATTCTTTGGAAGTTGTGTTTTGTGCCACTTAACAAATTAATGTTATTATTGATCATTGTATGTTGAATATGATAAAGCATCTTGATAACTTTAATATGCTAGTCAATTTAATTTGCACACAAGTCTATTTAGCAGATTCAAAGATTATAATCAATCAATATTCTTATTCATTTTAATTGCCTTAATCTTTGTTAAAAACATAGTTGCTTATTGGAGTGGTGTGAATTGATAAGAGTCTCTTTAAATTTGTGTACATAGCCTATTTAATTTCAACTGTACAATTAGTAAGACACAAACTTGTGTAGTTCCGTGACCTAAATTGTTTTATTAGAGTTAGAACCTAGAGTAATAAATGTGTCAATACTTAAATAAATGAAAACCTCTATAATCTAATTTAAACCAGACTTCGATAATTGTAGTCATTATTCTCACCACACTCAAGATCAGCGTGTAAGACTTGTAATTAAACATCGAAAAGCATGAAGGAAGTACCCCAAGAGTTGTTTACTCGTCGGTTACACAAAGGGGAATCTGAGAAGAACCAGAAATCCAAAGAAACACTTTATGAGGCACTAAAACCTTTGTTTTACATGTGCAAGATTTTTGGCCTCTTCCCTCTCAGCAGACCCACACCTGGTAAGTGGAACTTTCTAATTGCTCTTTCATTGTACTGGATTATCGATGAAGAGGAGATAGGGGTCAGAATTCAAGTCGGGGGTTTCCCCTAAATGGTTTCCTACTATCCCTCCCTCCTTGCAAATGCAGGTACATGAGTTACCCCTTCCTCAACCCTACCACTTCAATGTAAATATGCAGGAAACTCAAATAGCGAGTGACGCACGGCGCACAAAATAAAATTACAGTCTTCATACTTTGATGCAACGCGTCTTACTTTTTTTCTTATAGAATTTAACGTGCACTTTTGAACCGACTTATTGTGTCACCACACGGCATACAAACCAACTTAGTTCTAGAACATACACAACACCCTGACATTCAGGCGTTAATTCATAATTCAATCAACAGACGTGCTTCCAGCAAAGAAAAGGTGTCGGATCACGCCTCACTATGGGATGTAAGAATGTGTACACTAATTAACCAGGCAAAGCAAAGTTCCTGTTTTGACTTAACCGTCTGGCATTTTATTTGTCTCTGTTTGTTTCACAATAACTGCTGGATGTGTGGACCAATTTTAACCAAATTTAGCAGGTACATTCTTTGAAGCTAGGCCAAACGACTTATGTGCATGTGATTTATTAAATAAATTCTGTAGTATATATATATATATATACTACATATATATATACTACATATATATATATATACTATATATATATATCGCAAAACTGACACCCAAAACTATGTGAACAACAGTTATTCTTTATGAATATAATGCACTATTTAATATAGTATTCATTTGTTTTCTGTCTAATTTATTCCCCAAGTAAATATTTTAGGAGATATCTCAACTTGAAATCCAAAGAGAAATCTTGAGACTTTAGTAACGATAAGAACATGATATAAAATCTTAACATGTTATATAGAGCATTTTTTTGAATGGAGGGAGTAAGGCCTACTGTTCACAGAACTAATAGTATGGTACAATATATAAGAATTGTCCCCACATTTGTGTGGAAGGATTGGTAACCATGTAGGAGATAAAACTCAATGCATCTGGGCTTTCCTGTGACCATTATATCAGATCAAACAGGACTTATGCCCTTATTCAGGCCATAATAATTGCAGGGTTCCTTCCGACATGGATTATATCCTCTTGGCAGACAAATGCTAATGCAGTTCTGTAAGACTCACCTGCTTAATCCCATTCCCTTATTTTAAATTGTTAATTTCAGGCTGATAGTCAATACTGGCACTGTAGACGGTGTTTTATAATAATATCAACCATTGGATTGACTTTTTAATAATAATGATATAGTGTTTATTTGCCATAGAAAGCTAAACAACTTTTCATTATAGCTTCATATATTCATACACCAAGAGATTTGTTCCATCACTATCTCTTTTCTAAAGTTTTCGTAGTATGAATTTTTAAAGCTTTAATATAAATATAATGATCTTTTTTTCATTGTTAGCTATTCTACATTTAGTATTTGAATATTTTTTTAAAAATGTTCTTCCTAAAGGCAAACATTTTATGAACACAATTTTACCGAATTTATCATTTAAAGGATTGCAGTCATTAATACCAACATTGCCGATAATAATTATCTTGTTTCAGGGGAGAATCTTCTTCGCTACATTTCTCTAAACATGATATATCCCATCATGTTCTACATCACGACGAGTACTTTCATAGTTTACAAATGTACGACACATGTCAGTCACATGTTGACGGGAAGAATTTCATTCGAGGTAGCGGTTGTGTCCTACAGTGTGGCCCTAACCATTTTTCAACATTTCTTACTCTGCCCACTCAACTGGGCCAAAACCCAGGACTTACTGGAATATCTCCGTCGCTGGGAACACTTTCAGGCGCGTAATGTACTTTATTGGTATTGTGTGTGTGTATATATATATATATATATTCTATTTTCAGAGACCCACCCCGGTGGCATAGTTAGCTAACACGCTAGTTTTATGTTGAGCTAGACTGCCGAGGATGAGGAGATCGAGGTTAGAATCTCAGCTCGGTGAACCGGAAGTGATTTTCCCTAAATGGTTGTCCACTCTCCCTCCATGCAAATGCAGGTTCTCTCCCTCTAAATTCAACCTTCCTAAGCCATTGATGTAACTAGTACTTAAGCTTGTAACCAGAATGGGTAGTGAGAGGCTGTGCTAAATAAATAAATAAGAACAAATATTTTCAAAGGCGGGGTTTTCTGTGACAGGGTTTTACAGAAGGGAGGGGATGACTAAGGGTTTAGAGAACTTGGTTTTGTTTTAAGTGACGCTGAAGATTAAATAGCAAGAACTTAGTTGGAACCACAGTATAACTTTTATAAATATACCAAAACTTATTTTTCATTCATATAAGCACACTACCTATAGATAATACCAATACCTATACATTAATACTAATTAGGTTGAATACCCTTGAATCCTCAAATCCCCCAGTCCTTAGAATCCTTAAGATTATTCAAGATTCAAGAAAATTTCCGATAGGAAATTGTTTCTTAACCCCAATCTTGCATATTAGTATGCACACCGAAATTTTGGGAGACATGTTTTTACTAACTTTTATTATGGTATTAATATTATTTATTATTAACACCGCGTCCTATTAACAGGTTCGGGTTATACGCACTTACACTAATGTGTAATGGTAGGGTGATTGTGAGATGAAATGAAGGACCTACAGTTTAACGTGGAATCCGAACCACGATGGAGGTCTGGCATTCCCCACATTCACAAGATGTCTTGTCAGAGGTGAAGGAAGGGTTTCGTAATCAGATAAATCTATGCCGGGACCGGGGATTGAACCCCGGCCGCCAGCACAGAAGTCCGACACCTTACCCCTAGACCGCCAGGTCACCTAGTATTAATATTACTTTTAAAAATAAAATCCATTACCGTTTCCAGCCTGTGGTCAGTTTTTATTCAAGCCGTATATTTTCCACCATCAGTTTGTTAGGTCTGTCATAGCTTCATACACCATATAATATATATTAAGATTAGGACAGGCACCCTGGCCATTAATTTATCACTGTGAAAGGGTAAACCCATTACAAATGATAAATTTTGCGGCCATGCTGGTGAATTTAACCTAGGATCATTAGCTCAGTAGACAAAACACGCTACAGACTTAGCTAAGGTGTCGAATTTAATATCAATATTACGATCAAAACATATATTTTAAGTTTATTGTATCATTTTTGAATTTATAATGCGTGCGTGAAATGAAATAATTTTCATGAAATTGATTTCTAGAGCTTTTAAATGTGAATTATGATTAATTTTATAGGTTTAAATGTCAAAATCAAAAAGGTTTTCTTTATCTGAGGAACTTATTTGCTTCAACTAAAGAACATTAATACAAACGTCTATATTAACGTCCCTATTTTAACAAAATGCAAATATTTCAAGATAAAGACAGAGAAGATGAAACAATATTTAACCTTATATCTTTGTTTTGTTTGGTATACACACATTTTTTGCCATAATTTTTTTTTTTCTCTTTGTTCCATAATTTTTTTTTTCTCTTTGTTGCACCATGTCACCCTAGTTAGAGATTATTTGTTACCATTTACCTACTTTTTATAGAGAAATCCAATCATTTTATTTACCATAAATTATGGTCTCTACATATTAGTGCCTCAGCCTAACATCATTAAAGAACAAATTTAACTACCAGACCCCAGATAATTTACTTAACATTTAACTGAGCATATTATAATAAATGCATTATAACCAAAAAATGTTATCATTTAATTAGTATTTATATTTTATATATAAATGTATAATATTTTTTTTGCACCACATCTTACTACCCGTTTGGGTTATACATTATGCACTTTTAGAGGAAGTACACACACATTTGTATGGGGAGAGAGTGGGAACAAATTTAGGGTGAAAAACCCCTTTAGTATACCCGATCGGGATCAAACCATGATCTTCTCATCATCCTCGGCAGTCTAATCTTTTGTGAGAGTAGCGGCTTAGATCATGTGGCCATCGAAGCAGGCAATTTTATTTACTATTCTATTATATGTAATTGTATTCAGACTAGAGATTCGGATTTGACTCGACTCCAATACTAATGATGTAATTTTTTTTTAATCAATTTTGACTGTTAT
This sequence comes from Timema poppense, assembly GCA_902141375.1. Lineage (NCBI taxonomy): Eukaryota > Metazoa > Arthropoda > Insecta > Phasmatodea > Timematidae > Timema > Timema poppense. The sequence continues at coordinate 52,063 of CABFOV010000820.1, read as the reverse complement.
GAATAATGTTTGTGTTTTGTAAACTGTCTTTCGTACCTATCTCTTACTATAGTTACTAATTGTATACAAGCACAATGTTTCTTTGACTTAGTAAATATTCAGGTGCATGGGTCGAGCAATGTGGACAAAGCTTGCGATAGGTTTAACAAGATATTTCATCATCATGACTTAATTTTGTGCCCATTTCCATCTTACTACCCCATCGGTATATCATTGTCTTAAATATAATGCAATGGTTCCCAAACTGTGGGCCACGAATCAATTTTTTTATCAGTTGTAAAAAAAATTGGTTTTTATAGTTATTTTAAAATATAAAAAATGAGAAAATGAAAAAAAAAGAAAAGGAGAGGAAATGAGTCACATGGTATAAGATATGGATAAATAAAAAAAATTAAACTAAATAATACCCCTCACCTCATTCATGAAAAGCTGAACCATAATGGTTTGTCATTCTATAAAAATTGGATCGCAGTTCTAAAAATGTTGGGAAGCACTGGTATAATGTTTTATATATATATATTGTAATTTTTCAGCGCATCTTTGAAATGGTCACTGGCAAGCCCTTAGTTTTTATCAAGTTGAAACATAATAGTTACATAATGATTTCGAGCTACACTGTCGTAGCCATGCTGATATCCCTGTCTCAGTACATCCTCAGGTCGAGAAACGACTTAATAGATGAAATTGATTTTGAAATACTGTTAATCTACTGGTACACCTTAGTAATTATCAACCTGCACAGCGGCATGTGGTCACTTCTCTGTGAAGCTTCTGTGACGTCATCAACCACACTCAGGAGACATTTTCAAGAAGTATGTTGTCATTAAAAAAAAATTAATACATAATGCACTAGGGGTGTGTGTAAAGTGCACTATTTCATTTCAAAGTGATTGCCAATCAAATATATAAAATATTCCTGAAGCCAAATCAAAATTTGAATATCTTTTGTTAGTTTTTTTTGCTTTGAATAAATATTATATTGTGTTTATTTATGTATCTTAAAGCACTAAAATCGTTAATATTTTTTATTGCACAATATTGTTTGTAATATTTCATTCTAATATGATAAATCAAGTTACAATCAATCCAACACCTTAGCTCAGTCAGAAGCCTGTCTGTCTTCCGAGTTAAAGAGTCCCTGGTCCGATTCCCGCGATGGTCGAAAAATTTGTTGTTGGTGAAATATGGGTTTCCCTTTCACATTGGTAAATTAACGGTCGGGGACTAGATGTTTTGCTAGTCCTGGTCTTAAGTTAGATTATAAGGCATATGAAGCTACGACAGGCCTAGCCAGCCAGTAGAGGAAAATATATGGATCAATGGTGTTGCGTCACGACAAGCAAGGCCTTTGATTGAAGATATGTAATTATTTTATTTAATGTTTGCAAAAATATTCTTCTGGGAATCATTTAAATGTAATTCAAGAATCATTGGGTTTAAAAAATAAATCCCATACATGGTAACATGCATGCAAGACGTGCACTAGTCCATCTAATGGTGGTTGAAAGTCGGTATTTGTCAGACTTTCATCCCCTTGCTCTAGCGAGAGTAGCTCCTATTTGTGACATCATAGATTTTGGAGGGGTGAGAAGGGGAAGAGCTGTAGGTAGTGATGGGCATAATCGAAATATTTTAAGAATCGAATAATCATTCGATTCTTTGAAAAATAATCAAATGAATCATTCGAATGATTTTGAGAAGTAGTAAAGACTCAGTAATAATAGAACATTTACTACTTCTAGAAGTAGTTACTAGTTACTCATTTTGCTTTATGCTACTATTCTTTTTACCCTGCTGTCGGCTCTCCCAACACGCATTCCTTTGCGTTTGTAGCTTATCAAAACTTTTCTATTACTGCATTTAGTTCCTTGTGACAGTGTCAAAGACCAAAGTACAACCACAACAAAATACTATACACTGAAAAAGTGAACTCATTTCTCAAATAAGTAGCTCGCAATTAATATAAATACTTTTACGTGCGATTAATAATTAAATAAGGAACATACGTTTCCCTTTGTGTTAAAAGAGTCGAAATAATTTACCCTTTAATGTTTCCTAAACATAACAAAAATATATAAGCTTACAATCGTAAAATTATTTCATTGAATAAAATTATAATACGATCTGGATATTACAGCTGGGCAATATTTTATTAAATACATTAAAAGTATATACTTATCTACTTAATAAATTTAAGTCAACGTTAAAAAAATATTTCTCAAACCATTCGTGATATATGCGATTAGTTAGTTAGGAAGGTAAAATTTTAAGGAAATGAAAAAGAACAATCCACGTAGTAATATGAAAGAATCGAATGAATCGACTTATTTTGCCCGAAAGGTAATGACTAGAACCGATGTCACTACCCCTCTCCTCCCTTTTCAAATCATAGAGGGATGGCACGTCAAGGTACTGACCCCGTGCTTACACATCTTTAAGTCTGGTACACTCGACACAATTTCTTGTACAAAAAGTTGCAGCCTGAAGATGGTGTCGTGTGAACACCAAAACTTGCACAAGATCTGCTTTGCACAACTTATTGTATACAATTTCAGGAAATAGAACGTGTCCTATATCAGCCATTTTTCTTGTACAACTTTTAAGTAGTAAAAACGAAAACTTTGTCTGCTAAACAGTTAAAAACAGCTAAATGCTTGAAAACAAACAAATAATTATAATTCAGGAAGGGTAAACCCCAAATATAAAGGTTTTCAACTATTTTAAAATATATTTAAAAAATTGAAAAAAAAAACTATTTTTATAATATCTAGGAATGATTAAGAAATCATTTACATTAAATACCAATATTTTTCAAATCATTCAATCATTATTTTTCTATAAAAATGTAAAAACACTGGGTTTTTTCAAATGTTGTATGCAATCACAAATGCTGAGTGAACAGTCACTGGCTAAAATGTGACCAAGATATTGTACAATTTCTTGCACAAAAAGTTGGGTCGTGTGTACTGGACTTTAGAGTTTTGTGGAGTTTATTGTAGCAGGTGCTTTTGTTTTGATGTGTGTATCATTGAAAGCTAACAAACGAAAGTTTATAAGTATATGTCTATAATAAGTAATAACACAATAATGTAAATCACAGCACAGACGGATGCCTAAAGCCACAACTATCATTAAAAAAAAACCTCCAAATAGCTTCTTGAAGCATAAAAGATTTTTAAAAACCCGGGACTTACCCTTTTAAGCTTTGGGGCACCTCTTTCAAGTTTGCCTAAGAATTTTGGTCACGAGACACTACTGATATGGATTGAATAAAAAACTTAGCCAGACTACAGGCTGGAAACAGAAATGGATGTAAAATAAAAGTTATAATCACAACTTGCAATTCTATTACTTTAGATTATTTCATATAATTAATTTGTAATGTATATAACAGCTCAGAATTTCAAAAATTGAACATACATTTATTATTTTAGTTGTCATTATTTTTATTGGTGAAGCTTCGTAGTTGTCAAAGTTTTGAAGATCCACACACCTCTATTGTACAACATATTCAACTAGCTAATCCAGATACATGCAAATTTACACTAATGGAAAAGAGGTAAGGTAGGTATAATTTATCTATTAAAGTACACTCTTTTGCGCGAAGGAAGAGCATGGAAACTATTATAGCAAAAAAAAACAAAAAACAGAGTACCTGAGTGGGATTCGAACCCAAACCTTTTGGCCTTTCACTGGCAAACCAGACCAGAAGAGGTTGACGCTTTTCTCACGTATCCAATTATGAAAGTTTGTTGATATGGATTACTTTGAACAGAGAATATATGGGACGAATATTAAACTTAGTGGTGTGGTTATAAATAACACAATTTGTTTGATGTTCAACTGTTGGTGAAATAAGTTAACTCGGTGTGGTCTAACCAAGGGAGTAGAAAGCTCATTTTTCTGTGTGTGTGGGGAGGGGGGTGTCCAGCCCCCCAACCCAACCCTTTCTTTCAAACTTGTCACAGCAAATAATGTTTTGAATAAGTAGGTATGTTGAGATAATGGGCTAAGAAAGGTAGTTAACATACCTATATAATCTACAAACTCCACTTCTGACAATTGTTCTGTTATTTAAGCTTCTCTTTTCTTAGGCAGATTCCTCAAGTAGGATCTTACAGGTGATAGCAAAAATGTTTGCCTATTTTTCTCGGACCACCCTTACTCGGCTCATTTCAAGAAACGTCCTTTGTTTTTAATATCATATAAATATATGAGAAAAGAAGTACATTATTTGAAATGTGTGTGTAGGGGGAGGGGGGTCTAATGCTCTAGATCTGGCCATTCGACCTCTTACCTCTGCTCTCCTGACTTATGGGGGAATTAATTTCTGAGGTGGGGAAACCATGGTGGTCGATTGGTGGAAGGCAGTGGGGACCAACAGTTTAACGTTGGTTCCGAACCACGGTGGGGACCTGGAATTCCACACATTCACAAAGCGTGGAAGCACACACTTTGCCAGAGGTGAAGGAAGGGTTCGTTAATCAGATAAATCTCTGCCGGGACCAGGATTTGAGCCCTGGACCCCTGACACAGAAGTCTGACACCTTACCCCTAGACCTCCAGGTCCCCTGTATTTGGAATGTTGACAGAGCTAATTTTACATGGCGAAATATTAATTAACTATTATTTTGTTGATGACATATACAATTAAAACTGTAGTAGGAATAAAAAAACTTAAACATTAGGTTTTGATATGTATTTGTGGATCCATCTTTAAGAAGGCTTCCCAAAAATTCCAGGGGGGTTCCAGTTAATCCCAAGGGGTCCGGACCCCCACCTTTATACGCTCTTGGTTACAACCTTTTATGACTCGTCGCAAATCGTAATAATGCAGAAAACATAAAGGCCTGAAAGCAACATAAAAAGAGTTAGTTAATGGTAGCAAACATGTAACAATTTTTAGTTTATTTTGAAAAAAAAAAATATATATATATATATATATATATATATAGAGAGAGGGAGAGGGAGAGAGAGAGAGAGAGAGAAACTCAGATTTTTTTTTAATATCCAGAATGTCTGGAAAATATAATTCTTAAAAATAGCTCGATAAATGTATTAAGTATGAAGCATTGCCAAAGGAAGGAATAGACCGATTTTTGGCTTTTGCGCGCGCGCACACACCCACGTTGAATGCTGGGTATCGCTTTTTTAATCAAGAGGCGCTTATTTGTAGTTGACAATTTCCACACAATCTCTACCTTAAATATGAGTGAAGAATGACCTTGACAACAAGATGATTTCTGGATAACTCAGTAGTAAGACATTTGGCGTACAAAGCCAAGTGTAGTTTTCAATTTAAAGAATATGATATTTAGATTCAACTTTAACTGTACTTACAGTAGCCCCATGGCTTCTTTGGTGATGACTGACAGCTTAGAAAAGCTACCAGACCGAATTATGTATCCCTACGCCGAACCATATTATCTGCAAAAAAACGTGTTTAGCAGCTGTCACTTCTGACAGTCAAAATTTAGGTATATACCTAAATGTTGACTGTCAGAAGTCAGTCAGCACCAAAGAAGCTATGGGGCTACTGTAGCAATTATAAGAGCACAGCTATTTAATCCATCATGATATGCGCATTCATACATATGTCATTGTACTATTCGCAGTATAAAACCTTCCCGAGTTGAAGGTGGCTGCGTTTTCTGATAGCTCGCAATCTTGATTATTTAACATCCGTTACTGTTTACTGCCTGTGACGTGGGTCAGTTTGTTTATTCAATCTATATATTTTCCACTGCTGGCTTGCTAGTAGGCCTGCTGTAGCTTCATGTGCCTTATAATTTAACTTAAGACTAGGACAGACACAACATCCAGTCCCCGGCCATTAATTAATCACTGTGAGAGTGTAAACCCACATTTCACCACTGATAAATTTTTCACCCATGCCAGGAATCGAACCTGAGACCCTTATTTCAGTAGAAAGACATGCTACTGACTGAGATGGAGAGTTGGCCTCGCAATTTTGATTGAGTGCTCATATGTAGCTGACGATTTCTGCATGTTTATCAGAGACTGCCTTAAATATTTGCAAAGAATAACCCTGGACACTTGATGACTCCCGGATAGCTCAGTGGTAGGAATACTGGCATACTAAGCGAAAGGTGCCGGGTTTGATTCCTGTGTCCAGGTGTAATTTTTCAAACTTAAGAATAGCAGCTGAATGTTGTCAAAAGACCAGGTTTAAATGTATACTAATCAACTTTTTTGAATTAAGTTGTAAGAAAATAGTTGGGTTCATTTCTATTTGGTGAAAATATAGAGCATTTTGTTTAATATAATTTCTTTAAATGGGAAAATATTTTTTTTAAATTTATTTATCACATAAAAAAATTCTACCTATATGATTGATGAGTTTTTTCCCCCAGTTAACAAATATATAAAGAGTTAAGTTATATGTATATTCCATAGTTTTACCATCATAGGGAATTCGCTTTTGTAACAAAACCCGATTTTTTTAAATTCCTTTGAAACAATCTAAATTCATATTTAGAGCAATTTAGTAAAAAAAAGTATTTTCTATAATGCTTTATAGAGGTGTGCGAAGCTTCACTTCAACTTGGCTTCAAAACAAATATCATCTTCAACTTAACTTCAAAAAAATGTCAGCTTCAACTTAACCTCGAAAAAATTCCAAGCTTCGTCAACTATGAATACCGTACTCTTCAATGATGTTCAATTATTGCCATCCTGAGCTGTTAGCTGTGATAATAGTTTGTAATATTTAGTTTTATTCTGATAAACCAAACGGTTGTGCAAAACCTTTTCCAAGTGATTTTAGTACATAGTGTTGTATAAATAACCAAAACATATTTTTTTCAAGCATAGAACTAACAAAGAATATTCAGATTTTGATTCATCTTCGAGAATATTTGATACATTAGATTCGAGTTCACTTCAAATTGAAAAATAGGATTTCACACAAGCTTATTGTTCAATATTTTCATGTAAACCAGCTAATGATTTACCTATATACAGACTACAATCAGCATTCAAATAATGCAAGTTCAAAACTCAGTCCACCTCTTGATTTGTCTATGATCTCAGCATCTTCTTGGAAGAAAAGAAACTTCATCCCGGATTGTAGACTACCAGAAGGCATGGTTGTCTCTAAGTGCCATCTATCGGCAGACGGGCGAAGCAGTGTGCTACACCGTGATGCTGAATATATTATACTCTCCCATTTCATCCTGTTGGTGTGCTCTGTCTTTGGGTTACTGAGCGCAGCCCTGCAGGGTAAATTTGGCGGGATAGGGTTAAGTATTTTTGTGAACATCGTCTGGAGCTGTTTAGTGTTGTACAACATGTGCAACAATGCCCATAGAGCAACCGTGGAGGTAAGTTCATTAGACACATAAACTAATGTGAATTCATTTCAATAAATACAATATATAGATTTTATTGCTATTTTTTTTACAACCCTGTCTTACTACCTGTTCAGTTTATATGCCTATGTACTAACTACACTTAATGGGTTAGAGATTAGGAAGGCTTAAATTAAAGGAAGTGCACCCGCATTTGCATGGAGGCCGAGTGGAAAATCATTTGGGGAATAACACCCTCAGTACACCCGACAGGGATTGAAGCCTGATCTCCCCATCTTCAGGAGTCTAGTCCGTCACGAAATTAGCGTGTTAGACCACACAGCCATCGAAGTGGGTATATAATTCATATTAATGTGTATTGTTGATTTACCTGCTTCGGTGGCTGAATGGTCTAAGGCGTCACTCTTGTGTTAACCTGGTGAAGACTGCCGATGATAAGTAGATCGGGGTTTGAATACCGGTTGGATGTACTGGGCGTGGTTTTTTCCTAAATTGGTTTCCACACACTCTCCATGTAAATGTGAGTACACTTCCTCTAAATTCAATCTTCTTCATCCCTAACTGATCAGCGTGTTTACAACGTGTGTATAACCTGTGCAAACAAATATATTATTGATATTCTTTTTTTAAAGTACACTTTAAAAACAACTTACTGTCATGATAAAGAATAAATTTCATTCTTTAACTCAATTTTCAAACAAGATAGTTTATATGTTTAACATCTTGATTTTATATTTTCAGATGAAAGAATTGTTTGAATAAATAATATCACGCTCGTTTACCACCAGCGATATGGAAGTCAATAAAAATGTAAGAACTTTTGATATAATGTAACCACTATGTCAAATAAAAAAAAGGTAATAAATTAGTTTTGACATAAAAAGAGATTTTTCACCTATTTTTGGATCATATTATATTAAAATATATTTGATCACAAAGTATTATCAAATTCTATTTTCGTAAGGATTATAATGGACTGAATTTAAACGCATTTATTAATCATATCTAAATATATTGGATTCCAATTAATCGGACCAGCCATTTATTTGGAACAAAATTTGAAGAACAGAAACAAAACTAGAATGTAGGCTTAATTTTTTCTGCTTATTTGAGTCAACTTGCCGCTTAATCAGGACAATGAAGGTCGTGATTTAACAACAAACTGTGTTTAGATGGCACACACCTTCATAACATAAAGATCAAACACCAGAATTGCAGGAAATATATCACTGAATTGAAATGCCATTTCATGCAGGAAGGCAATGAAAACAGTCCTTTATTAGCATAAGATACCTGTGCTGACTTTATTCAGCTGCATTCTATAAAGAAAACATGCCAAGGTACACTTGATAATTTTTTATCAAAGCGAAAACCCTTATTAATGTGTAATCTTTGCTTGAAAGTAATTATTTTTACTCAATTTTTTTTTAAAAAATTTTGTGTGTCACGTCTTTATACTCGAGTTGTACAGTTATTCAATAATTACGTTGGGGTTGATGACCTGGTGGTCTAGGGGTAAGGTGTCAGACTTCTATGTTGGGGGTTCGGGGCTCAATCCTTGGTCCCGGCAAAGATTTATCTGATTACCAAACCCTTCCTTCACCTCTGACAAGACATCTTGTGAATGTGGGGAATGCCAGGCCTCCACCGTGGTTCGGATTCCACGTTAAACTGTAGGTCCTCCATTTCATCTCACAATCACCCTACCATTACACATTAGCGTAAGTGCGTATAACCCGAACGGGTAGTAAGACGCGGTGCTAATAATAATAATTACGTTGGGGTTCTAGGGATTTGTGAGGTTATACACATTTGCGCGGAGTAAGAGTGGAAACTCATTTGGGGAAAACCAACCTCAGTACACCTGACCAAGATTTGAACTCCTATCTCTTCATCATCGGCAGTCTAGTCTACTGCGAGAGAAACATGTTAGACCACACAGCCACTGAAGCAGATATTGACTCTGTCTTCGTTCTACATATATATACATTATATATTCTTTAAATTGTGCAATGACACCTGGACACAGGAATCGAACCCGGGACTTTTGGCTTAGTACGCCAAAACTCTAACCACTGGTCTATCCAGGAGTAATCCCATGCCTAGGGTCATTTCTCCACTCATATTTTAAGGCAGAGTTTGTGATGGACGTGTGAAAAATCGTTAGCTACCAATATGTGATCAATTAAGATATTGGCTTTTTGCTGCAAATAGGACAATTACAATTTCATGAATTCACATATCACGATGGATTAAATAGCCAAGCTATTAGTAGGCCAATTCTCTAATCACTTATCAATTTAAAGAGTAGGCCTATATTTAGATGCGGCTATAACCGACAGTAACAAATATAATAGCTAAACTATTTATTATTATTATTATTATTAGCACCGCGTCTTACTACCCGTTCGGGTTATACGCACTTACGCTAATGTGTAATGGTAGGGTGATTGTGAGATGAAATGGAGGACCTACAGTTTAACGTGGAATCCNTTATTATTATTATTAGCACCGCGTCTTACTACCCGTTCGGGTTATACGCACTTACGCTAATGTGTAATGGTAGGGTGATTGTGAGATGAAATGGAGGACCTACAGTTTAACGTGGAATCCGAACCACGGTGAAGGCCTGGCATTCCTCACATTCACAAGATGTCTTGTCAGAGGTGAAGGAAGGGTTTGGTAATCAGATAAATCTTTGCTGGGACCGAGGATTGAACCCCGGCCGCCAGCACAGAAGTCTGACACCTTACCCCTAGACCACCAGGTCACCAGTGTGATTTTAATTGATTACACATTTGTAGCCAACAATTTCAGCATGTCCATTACAGACTCTACCTTAAAATATAAGTGGAGAATGACCCTGGGCACCGGACGATTCCTAGAGAGCTCACTGGTAAGATCATCGGCGTTCCAAGCCAAAGGTCCTGGGTTCAATTCTTGTGTTCAGTTGTCATTTTTAAATTTCAAGAATATGATATTTATATGCAGCTATAATAGCTCGGCGATTTAATCCATCATGATAATATGACGTACATTATGTGTGTTTCCTTTGAGCTTTAGTTATTTTTAAATAAATGTGTGTACCAATATAAATTAAACACGGGGTGCTCTCATTAAACGCCACAGTCCTTTAATTTTTATTCATACTTTTTTTGCTTTTTTTAGAATGTATTTTTCAGCTCATTAGTTAAAATTTCTCTTAGTTGGGACAGCAACTTAATTGAACCAAAGTGATCTAAGTCTCAATTTGTCCCAATTTACAGGAATCCACTGCACTTAACAAATGAAGTTTTGTCACAAATAGGCAATAATATTTTAAAAGAGGTTTCAATTTGTTTTTAATATATTACAAGGGTTTTATTCCTATATTGTTTCTAGCTGGAAACATTTCTTGGTATCATTAATGCCAATCCACCAACAATTACTGTGGGAAATTATTTCACAGTCAACCGAGAACTATTGGTGAGCGTAAGTAACTTATTTATGGTATTAGACTTTATATAACTGTTTTTATTTTATATAGACATAATATATAAAATAATATAGGCCTATTATACTAAAATAAATATTGAAAGGAGGGTAGAAGGGCAAGGCCTACACATTTACCAGAAAACTGTAGGTCTAAGGGAAGAAGACCTTAATAAGTAGTGTCAACAACTCTTCAAGGTTTTCACAGACCGAGGATATCCTAAACATATAGTCACCAGTCAAATAAACAGAGCTCTATCCTATTACTAGTCAAGAGCCTATCAATAAACAACCTTCCAATGACATAACACTCACCACCCAGCATTATAAAGGACTAGACAAACTCAGATCCATCCCAAACACAGGCTACAAAATCCTAACCTCAACAACTCTCACGCAGAATCTTCTCAACATTGCTCCAAGAATCATATTCAGATGCCCCCTTAATCCCCACAACATTCTGGTTCAGCCTAAATTGCCTGACCCAGCAACAAACAACAACAAACAATTTCAGGCCAAAGGTTCCTACCCTTGCGACAAACAAAGATGCAGTACCTGCAAAATCCACCAGCCTTCCACCTCATTCAACAGCAGGCCCACACAAATGGAATACTCCATGAAAGGCCGCTATGAGTGATTCACATAAAATCTTGTACACCGGCTACAATGTAACTACTACATCGCTAAATACATTGGCCTCACCACGGGAACACTCTGACAATGAATGAATGGTCACAGTTTTTACACCAATCATGACCCTGAAAAACCGTAGCACTTAATGCACAAACACATAATGCAGATTATGACTCATGTTGTATAGTACTGAAGTTATACCAGTCCTCCCCAATACAACATTTTATAAAACATTCTAAATGAATCTTTTGTAAGGAGTAAATTTAATTAATATATGTTAAGACTTAGATATTGTCATTTACAAATTGCAAAGATATGTATTCAAATTATTTAATATATAAAATTGAATATTCAAGATAAATTTAATTATAATTAAAACCCTATACAAGTTGTTTATACTCTAGGCATATCTGTTTTTTATTTTATAACACACTTTGTATAGTTAAAATATCTACCTTGACTCAATATTTGTTCATTGTATGAGTCAAATTGGTCAAACTAACATTCACAACATATTAAACAATCAATAATCAGACTCAGTGACCTGGCGGTCTAGAGGTAAGGTGTCAGACTTCTGTGCTGGGTTTCCGGGGCTCAATCCTCGGTCCCGGCAAAGATTTATTCTGATTACCAAACCCTTCCTTCACCTCTGACAAGACATGTATTAATCACAACTTGTGAATGTGAGGAATGCCAGGTCTCCACAGTGGTTCGGATCCCATGTTAAGCTGTAGGTCCTCCATTTAATCTCACAATCACCCTAACATTACACATTAGTGTAAGTGCGTATAACCCTAACGGTTAGTAAGGCATGGTGCTAATAATAATAATAGTAAGTCAAGATTAGATTCTATATTAAACGAGAATAATAAATAAAACTTATTAAAACAACATGTTAAAAATATAAAATATCGTAAACATTCAAAGGTTTTTATAAAAAAGTTACAATAACCAAATTTCCTTTAAAAAACTTTTTAAGTTTTATCTGATTGAATTGTCCTGTTACTTCTTTAGGTGTTCCAGTTTTGATGTAGATTTCTGGAAGCTTAATTGGCCGACATGTTTCGATACTAAGGTTATCTTACCGTAATCATAGAACTGTAAAATCAAAATTAAAGACTCTAGTAAAGAATGTTGAATGATAGAATGGTTAGATTTAGTAGAATATATAGCATGTAAAATATAACATTGAAAAATAAATTAGTATAACAATATTCAAACAAACAAACTTACGCCGTTAAATGATGGAACACAACGTGTCCCCCAATAGTTTCAATGCTTCCCAGCTTCATAGGTGGGAACTTGCTCACCAATATATAACCCAATCCAGGCGCCCCCCTGGTCTCAACCTTAGATAACCTTCACTCCTTAGTTCAAAGCAGGCCTAGTCACACCAATCATTAATTTATATCTAAACATTAATAAAGATGATTTAATTTAATAATTAGATATAATATAAACATAAAATTCTATCCATCTACCAAGAGTAAAGACACAAGTTTGAACAGGCAGCTGCAGAATCCAAGCCTAAGCCTTTCAACAGTCAACAACACAATCTAAGTGGCCATGCTCAACCTATAGCCATGCTGCCATAGGCCAGTCCATACTCTCCTGGCCTACAGTGTTCTGCAAAGTGTGTAGGCCATGCTCTTCTAGCCTCCTTTAAATGTTTGATTTAATATCGAGCCATTTTTCCTTTGAATGTATTATACTAGAATGTTTTAATTTATGACTGCTTTTTTTGATTACATAATAATATAACTTCATATGTAAGCAATGCTTGTATGTTAATATGTAAAATAAAGATAGCAAGAATGGAAAGTATATCTATATAGTGTTAAAGCTTGTGAGGAAGACTCCTAAATGGGCTCAAGAGTAATAATTACTCTGAACCCAAACAGAAATAAGGATTTGATTTTATAACAATTATTGTTTTAATATAAAATCATCCATCACCGCAGTTCTGAAGATTTCTCGAGTTGAAATGTTGTGTTATTACCCATTTTCTTTCTAATCAAACATAACTTTAGCGCTTGGATAATGATGCAGTAACAGATTTTTTCTAACTTATTTTTCAGATCTTTTCCACCATTGTGACATATCTTGTTGTCTTTCTTCAATTTAAAAACCAAGGAAGTATAAAAGAAGACAATGGAAATCCATCAGACACAAATTCAACAATACTAACCACCAACTCTACCTAAAGGATTTACACTTCAGAATAAATATAGTTTAAATATTTGTCAAACAATGGCATAATGTTTACTTATAAATAATGTATTATATTTTTAATATTTTGTCAGTACTCTTCAAATATAATCAGCATATATGATATTTGTACATTTTATTTAAAATAAGAATCTTTGTAGAAATAAAAATTTAGTCTTTACTTCTACTTGGTTTTATTATTTCATAGAGGTTACTATTTTTTATTTTGTGCATTTTAGCACAAACTACTTTAAGTCCTAATCTATGACAAGAAAAGATTAGGTAGCTTATTTCAAGGAATGTTAACAGTAGCATATGCAGGTTTTTGAAGTAGTGGAGGCTCACGGGCCGTTTGGGAGAAGGTCCCCCCCCCCCAACCTGTGGAGGCGATTTTTTTCTGCCATTATATACACCTAGAAGCTTTTTTGGAAGGTTTTTATTGATATTAATTTTTTAACGTGATCATTTATATTTTTACTATTATAAACATGATAATTTAACAAAATAATAAATAAATAAGCCTAAATTAAAGTTGGCTTAACCATTAAATAGACATACTGTCACAAAAATCACCAATTGTTTATAATAGGTAAATGTATATATCCTTATATTTTTTGTAAAACGCTTAACAATATTAACTAAGATCTATACGGTGGTCATACCCCCTCACCCCCCACATTTTATTTTTGCTTCGGATCTGCGTAGATCTTGGAGCATCCCCAAACTATGGTTAGGAAGGGAGGCTCGAGCCCCCTCAACCCCCCGTGGTTATACTACTGCCTGCATTTACATGGAGAGGTGACGGAGAAATCACCCTTATTGAAATCTGATACGATTCAACCCTCGGTTCAGTCTATTGTAGGTTTGACTCCATAGATGGTGTGACCACCATTGCAAAGTTCTTTTTTTATTTCTTTTTAATCACGAAGTCTTAACTACCCTTTTGGGCTATACACTTATGTGCTAATTAAGCTTAAGTGTTAAGAATTAGGAAGGTAAAATTTAGAGGAAATGTACCCACATTTGTGTAGCTAAAGAGTGAGAAATAATTTAGGAAAAAACACCCTGAGTACAGCCGACCAGGATTGACCCATTGCGAGCCATTAGACCATGTGGCCACCAGAGCAGGTATATTCCATTCACGGTAGGAATTGACTTCTGAAAGGCCTTTTTCCCTACCATAAATCTACTATATGGTAGGATATTGGTAGGAAAAAAGACCTTTCAGAGAGTAATTCCTACCGTGAATGGAGTATAGGGTTACTTTAAAGTAGTATTTTTTTCAAATTGTGTGTTGTGTAAGTTTAGGGGAAGATAAAAAAAATTAAGCAATAAAAATAAATATTTTTAAATCCATGATCAACATAATTTTTAAAATAATTTAATAAATTTCAGCTGATGAAACTTTAAACACAAACTTAATGGTACTGTGTCTTAATTGTAAAATATAGGCCTATCCTTGAAACACTTATGGAGTGCCTTGACAATTTTAGTGTCTTCTTCAGCGAGATGTTATAAGAAAAAGGTCGAAATTTGCTATTCTAAAGGTAAAAATACAGTTCTTTTAAGAATTTGGTTGGTTATGCTATTATTTATAATTTAATTGTGCACTATTGTGTATGGATGACTATTAAAATAAATGTAACAAGCCTTTTATAAGTGAGAGCAATAAGTGAAATACTACTGGCAACTATTTTAATTAAGTCATTTTAAAAATGTTCATGATAAAACTATTTAGATTTGGTAACTTGGTTGCATACTTAGAAGAAATATATTTTAGTTTTTCATCGAGATTTAACTATATATTTAGATTAATATGTTCGCCTTAAAGGGGCCTAGCCCATCGAAATATTATTTGTCTTTATCATGAGTAATACAGTTACAAGCTGCCCCAGATTCATCGTTCCGACAGGCAATAATGCACCATTTATCCCAGTCAATAAATGCACCTCCCTGGTCAAGAGCCGGCTTGAAATTACCGGTTTCCAAGCTACCACTGACGTTATCTATAAGTGAATTTTCATACTCCACACAAGGTCGACAACCATATACCCTAAGGTCTTCCAGTACACAGAACGCTGCACAAATAGCATACCAGTTGACAAAATTTGTACCATTCATTGTACACCCACAGAGCGGCTTTCCCAGGCCATAATCGCAAAGCAGGGGACAGACAGACCTCCGAGGACCTCGTATATTCTTTTTCAAGGTCAAAAGGTTGAAATTCTTGGAGTCGTCTAGCTGAAGACTGGCAGTGAGTTTGAAATCGTAACCCATGTTGTCATCGCACATGTCGCCGCAGATCGGACCGCCGAGGCCGGAGATGCACAGGTCTGCGCAGATCTGGCGAGTGGTGGCGCGCGTGATGTTTTTGCTGGTGCTACGACCTTCTTTTATGACGAGAGACGAGACATCATGTTCGAAAATCATTATTCCGATACATAGAGAGAACAGTATAAATGGTTGGTTCATTATTGATAGGTGCCGCTATCCCTGAAAACAGAAAGAAGAAAAAAGTTAGAAAATAAATGTCAAGAAAGATTTTCTTTCCCTTTGGAATTTATTTGCTAAAAAAAAGTTCTGTCCGAAAATATTCTGCCATAAAATTAATTTACATGTAAAAATGCATCAATTGAGATGCACAATTTTTGGAGTTGAAGTTGTTTACTGTTTGGTAAACAATTATTTAAATTGCAATGATACAGTGCAATTTATGAACTAACAATCAAATTAGCTGATTTCCTAGAGCAGATCTTTGGTTGGAACTCTTAACAAACATTTTACAGTAATACTATAAATATGAAAATAATAGTTGAAGTACAAATAAAACAATTTACTTATAGAGCCAGCGAGACCCTATAATTTAGGTACCGGTAAAAGATCCAGGTGGAAGCACATATGCGGAACGCACCACACCAACTTGTTAACCTTGCTATATTGATCTGTGCGTTATATTTTATAATGCCATTGATATAACATATAACTGCTCCTTTAGTGGAGCAGGAACAATCTGCTACTGCTCCACCACTGGACCTGTTCCTTTTACCTGTTCCTTTTTGTCACAGTCACTATATTCGCACCTACTACCAGCCTTGTTTTTTTTTAGCACTGCGTCTATTACCCGCTCGGTTTATACGCATTTATGCTAATTACGTCAATGTTAGGGATTAAGATGGTTAATTTTAGAAGAAGTGCACCCACATTTATTCTAGAGGAAGTTCACATGCATTTGTTTGGAGTGAGAGTTGAAAACGTTTAGAAAAAAATCACTCTTAGTGCACACAACCAGAATCGAACCTTAATCTCCCTGTCATCAGCAGTCCAGTTTAGTGTGAGAGTGAAGCCAGAAACCAGAGGTTGTCAACCTTTTTGATATCGCGAACCATATGGTTGGTTTTTTTTAATGTTTGACTAATTTGAAAAAAAGTAAAGCAAAAAAAAGTAGAACAAATCAAGTTCAATTTACATTTACCATGTGTGTAATTAGTTATTAAGTCCATGTTTTGAACAAACTGTTTGTTTGTCAAATATGTTGTGGGCTAGATAAAACCAGTCAGTGGACCGTAGGTTGCTGACCCTTACCTTAAATCATTTTATCACCAAGGGGGTCCCTTCAATGTTCATCATTAACGTAACAATTTATTGTGAGAATATATTACATAATGTGCTTGTATTGTAGAAATAATGTTTTGTACTACGAAAGCTTTGCCCTTCAAAACTCATTTGTTACTCCCCAAACCAACTCTAAGCTAGGCCTATAATAGATAAATAAGGTTGCGATGGGCCTGATCTCAGCGCTGTGATAAGAACACAAAGTATCCACTTCCTTTCTACTGTACGACTGCTCCAAAATATCTCCGGACCTGTTACAGCATTGTCTGTGACAGAGAGACGAGGAACAAGTTTATTGCCTACCTGTAACAGCGCGTTTGGTCCGTGGACCAGTGACAAAAAGGAACAACTCCTTTCGTCTGTCAGGAACAGATTTTGAATGTGACGTCAGAGGAGCAGTGACAAACCAGCAGGTTGTGATTTCACAACCCATTCCTACTTGTAAAAAAAGTTCAATTTGGCTAGTTCACGGCAAGGAAGCAAACTAATTTGATTAGTACAAAATATGACTGAACGGTTCTATTTGAACTATTAGTTCGCGAACTATAGATCTCCTTTTTATACTTTAGAAATATGACAAATGCTAATATTGTGTTGATAATCATAAAACATTTTGGGTCTCCACTCTAAAATATGTACATGTATTAAATGTTCAGAACCTAATATTACAAAAGATATATCAATATCTGTTATATTTGTTTTATTTTACCATAGCTTAGTTAAGATTTGATTTCCACGAGAAAATGGATGTAAAATACACCATAATTATATGTAAAATTAAAAATATTGATAATCATCAAGTGTATTGATAGTATCTCTTTAAAACTATCGAGTTTCATAATTAATTTCGGAGTAATGTCTATTGATCAGTATACAGACGTCAAAATAATATTTACTTTGTGTTTTTATTATTTTAATTTTTACCAGAGAAAGGTAAAAATTTAACTTTATTAAAACTTTTAAGGTAATATGATAGACGGCATAATTTTGCTAATGTGAATGAGCTTTCATATTGCAATACCTCTTGGTGGTTTTTATTCTCCTAATACCGTATTTCTTAGTAAACTAAATCACATGAGTTTTCTCCACACAAACTGACAGAGCCCTCTGTGATATAATTTACAAACTATTTGGACCTGATTTGATATGTTCGGTCTGAATTAAATAAAAACTAAATAAAACAAGTGAGTTTTCTCTATACAAACTGACAGAGCCCTCTGTGATATAATTTATAAACTACTTGGACCCAATAGTACATAGCTTCCTCAACAGAATGCTCTGTTAGTATAAGAAATTCTAGATTAGTATTTAGTTTGTTTCACAGATGGCTCTGTCAGTATATTTATTATGCTAACGCAGAAACTGCACAATTCTGTTAAGAAGTATTAAGAGAATATAACAAACAAAGAGGTAATTTTGATTGACGTTATTAGTTCATCGAAGTGAAATGTTTGAGTAAAAATCCCTTATCATCTATGAGGAGAATAAGATACTGCAAGAGGTATTAATTTTTATTTAATGATATCAAAATAGCCCGAATATTCGTTAAGCTTTTTCATCAAAGTATGATATGAATGTGTCTTTTAATAAAATCACATAATTTTTTATTACATGTTTTCATATTAAAGACGTAAAAAAAGGACGTGATATACAAATCATAAAGATAATTTATTTTGATAATCCAGCACGTCTTATTACCCGTCTCGGCTATTTGTTATATTAATGGTGCAGGAGGGAAGAAAGTAACATCTAGAAGTGTACCTACATTTGCATTGAAATAAAACTGACACCTTAGATCAGTCGGCAGCGTGACTGTCTACTTAGCTAAGGGTCCCGTGCTCGATTCTTAGCCGTACAGAAATGGGTAATTAAATGGGCACACCCCCCAATGGACCGAATCAGATCATGAAGGTTTGGAAGTGGCCAGCCGGTAATTTCGGTGGAGGGGGGCGCATCCTCCAATTGTCGGAGGCTAGCAAACTTTCTAAGTGATAAACAGTTCTAGAAGCTACCTGAAGTGTGTTTTTTTATGGTAACATAACCCTATAACTGCCAAAGGCTAGGAAAGATCTATATATTTAAACACTTCTAGAAGATCTCTAAAGTGTTTTTATAGTAACATAACCAACCCCCTAATTGTTGAAGGCAAGGAAAAATTCTAAATATTAAACACATCTAGAAGCTCTATGAAGTGCTTTTTACGGTAACACAGCCCCCTAATTTGTACTTGTACATTGACTTTGATATTGTTTGAACCATAAAATTAATAAAGCCATATATACCTTGTTCATAAAATTTCGGGGGGTGGGGGGGGGGTTTGAACCCCCAATCCTCCCTCCTCCGACTACTTCCTTGCATATTTAAGTTGGGGATGTAGAGAACACGGGAAAAGGCTAATGTTTTTGCAGTTTTTTTTATAACAAAACACTTTTTTGACCAAAATAAATTAAATATTGCTCCTGTATTAGCATAGAGTTTAATTTTAGTTTCATGTCGATATCAACAATTGTTGAATATCTGTCATGTGCATAACACCATTAGAGAAGAAACGTTTTAAATGAAGAGAGTAAGTTGTCGTCATTATATTCCAGGACACCTTTGACAAATATTAATCAACTGTTGATATCACCGTGTGAAGAAAATTAAACTCTTTGTTTCTATTGGAGCACTATTTGATTTATTTTGCCAAATAAAAGTTTTGCTATAAAAACTTCAAAAACACTTACCTTTTCTCGCCTTTCCTACATCTCCATCTTAATTAGATGCTTTTCAATAAGTTTCAAGTTGACGTCGATAGCCTTGGGGTAAAGTGCTTCCGTCATGAACCCATGTTCGTAGGTTCAAACCCAGCCGGGGTTGCCAGATCTTTCCTGAACGATAACAATCCGTAACACAACTTCTTCCGGAGGAGAAGTAAAGCCGTCGGTCCCATGCCGATTGTGGTATGTAAAAGAACCCTGGAATATATTATGTCAGACTACCTTTATCGGCAAAATTGGTAGGGCCTTTCTCTCTCACTCAGAGAAACTCTCATCGACTGATACAATCAGTCGGTATAGAAAGTGCACATTAAATACCTCAACTAAATACTAATTTATCAACTGAACTGTTCTTGTTCTGTAAAAATGGCCGCGCCTAGAGTCTCCCAAGTTGATCCAACTCACAGCAAGTTGGCGGGCCTTCGTCACGTTGTTTATTGGAATGTTTAATATGTGCTCTCAATGCACTCACACTATATCCTCACACAACTTAGAAAGTATCTCAACACAAACTAGTACGCAAAGTACAAAGGGAGTGTGTGAAAGTTAGAAGGGAGAGAAGACAGTGGTTTGAGTTGAGGAGTGGTCCGAAGCAACTCACCACTCACTACTGTTCATTGTAGTTATTGACGAAATATTGAGAAGGAAGTGGTAGAAAGGATTGGACAAGGAAGTATGAAACCAATGGTGTTTTGCGGATGACCTGATGGTATGGGCCAGTAAGAAGAAATAAGTTCAGGAGCAGTTGGATGCGCGGGATGAAGTGATAGAGCGGTATGGAATCAGGTTTACTCTCAGGAAGAGTGAGATGCTGATGACGACAAGGTATAGAAACAGGTGTACGACTGGTGCTACCGTAGGAGGGGAATATTGGGTAGCTTTAAATACCCGGGGAGTGTGATAGAGGACAACTGAAGAAACAGAAGAGAAATCAGTTAGAGAGGGAGGCAAGCATAATCTATTTTTCAGAAGTGTGAAGTATAATTTGTTATCAAGGATGTGCTGAGGAAGTGTAAAGGAGTGATCTACAGGACGCACTATGTAACAATATTGACATACGCAGCGGAAACGTGGGTAATGAAGGATCAGGATGGAAGCAGAATTCAAGCCTGTGATATTATCTTTCTAAGAATTACTATAAGATTGACAAGGATGAATAAGATGATAAATGAAAGGATGAGAGGAATAATTAATGAAGAGCCAGTGCAGGACAGGATGGAGAAGGCGGTGATACAATCATTTGAGGAGAATGGATGAGGAGAAAATACTAAAGAAGATGCTGGATAGTGAAGAAGGGATCAGGAGACCAAGAGGGACAGGTGGTTGACGGTACTGCAGAGAAGTGTGGAGGGGAGAGGAAAATACTGGGTCATTGTGGAGGAGGAGAGGCGGTGTAAAGGCTTATGTTCCAAACGGACCTAGCCAGTGGGTGGAAAATGTTCATGATGACGACGATGATGATGATGATGATGATGATGATGATGAGACATCATGGGTAAAATGGGATTGTACAGAAATAATTATTGGAGAGGTTTAGCAGTGTTTTTATTACTTCATTCCTGAAATAAGAATCAATTTAATGTGATAATAAAGACAATTTATTTAAATTTGTTGTATAAAGATTGTTTTAGTAATGACTAACAACGGTAGAAATAGATCATACCATATATTTGCCCCAACTGACGTTTACCTACCCCGTTAAATTTACATGGCTTAGTTAAGAGACATGCCCCATTTACAGCAGGAGTGTAGGTAAGTGACAGCTAGTAAAAGCTACCAAATCTACTCTCATGTATCCATTCGCCAAGCCATATGATCTACCAGATCATGTGTTGAGCTGCTGTCACTTTGGCAGTCAAAATTTTCAGAACAAACTATTTGTTTTATGTTTTTTAAGACCCTTGGCCCTGTCGAGTGCAAGTCTAAAACTTATTTTGTCGGATGGTGGGCGGGAGGGTGAAAGACGTAGAGTGGTTTCACAGCCAAACAACGTATCCTTCCGCTCCAACAAGAACAGATGGATCACGGAAACCGTAGATGGCGCTAGCTATCGGACAGCTCTTGCGGAAAAATCATACGTTTGGAAATATCAGTTTTACCGAGAACGGGTGAAATTTTTGTGTTAATATTTTCATTACCCCTTCTAAGATAATGTATCAATGTTTCTTAATTGTTACATTTTATCATTTTTTGTTGTGAAACCGGAAGTTTTCTGTTGAAAAATGTAAATTTTATCGATATTTGATTACTGTTAAAACTATAGAGGAGGTGTGTATATAAAAAGTGTAACTTAATCGACGTGCTTCTATTCTTGAACAAACCGTTTCCGAAAAGAAAATTCCAAAACAATAAAAATTCTTGAAGATAACCATTTGTTACCATAGCTCTGCATATACACGCCAAATGAAAAGGGCCAATCGCCTTAACAGTTTTTACATATTCTGTTGGCCGTCAGTTACCACCACTCCTATTGTGACTGGACTCTAGGTGTAGCAAGGGGTTAGTTTTGGTTTATTTCTACTTCTATACGCTCTTTTAATTAGTGAATTGGCAACTTTTATAAGCTTGTCCTGCCTTTTATGGTTTCTATAGCCAGCCTTCTATTATTTCTACACAATCCCCAGCGCGAAGTATCTTAAAACCCTGGGGGACAAATATCATGGAAATATATTCATCCAGCAATTGATAATATTTTTATTTATTTATAAAATAGGTTACACATATGTTTCAAAGACACCTTATCTTTGAAGAAAATTGAAACTCTCATGAATCGAATCCTCGTGGATTCCGTATTTTTGTGGAATAGATCAGAATCTATAGTTCAAAAGATGTCTTATTAAACTTGGTTACATTCTGAAAGTTGGAATGGAATGAATATGTTTCACCAGAACTTGATTTTTCAATTTAATAATTTGTACTCAAAGTCTACCCCATCAAATCACCATTTATAAGTTAACTTTTTTTTTTAATGTTGGTGACCTGGCGGTCTAGGGGTAAGGTGTCAGACTTCTATGCTGGCGGCCGGGGTTCAATCCTCGGTCCCGGCAAAGATTTATCTGATTACCAAACCCTTCCTTCACCTCTGACAAGACATCTTGTGAATGTGGGGAATGCCAGGCCTCCACCGTGGTTCGGATTCCACGTTAAACTGTAGGTCCTCCATTTCATCTCACAATTACCCTACCATTACACATTAGCGTGAGTGTGTACAACCCGAACGAGTAGTAAGACGCGGTGCTAATAATAATAATAATAATTTTTAAATGTTACATAATAACAACAACCATAAAGCTACCTTATTGTTCATTTGACTTTATTTGATTCAAATTTTTAACTCTTCAATCATGTTTTATAATTAATATTTAATTTTGTCTATGATGACCTTATTTAATAATAAACTTGATAAATTATTATATTGCATTTAAGATATAGTCATAAACCCAGTGTACACAACACAATTTTTGTTTGTACTATATGACAGAATAGATATAAGAATTAAGTTTAGTTGAAATTTTATTAGAAATATACATAAATACAGATCTGAATAAATTTTATAGTAGATTACTCCATGCATGGAATTCAGTCAGGACAGTCAATACAAGTTAGTTTAACAATAGTGTGTTTACCAAATATACAAAATTTGCAAGGTTCTCATTTCCCCGTGCGAAATTATTACTGGAACTTCAACACGTCATGTATGCATACATGTATAGCCGAAAACATTTCACTTTGAAAATGTGTTTCTCACTTTTGATAACGTGTTATATTGGCATTCTGGAGTATGTATGATTACTGTGCTTGTCCTGGAAATACGTTAGTTAGCAAACACACTGGCACTAAGAGTAGGCCTATCTCTGGGCCGAAGCCTACTTAAAAATAGAATAAAATCGTGCATAACGCAAAATAAATATATAAATCTTAGTCAATAGATAAATAGGTATGGTTTTTCTTTCTCGAGTTTATTATTTCTCAAAACTAAAAGTCAATGCTCCTCCAAAAAGTCACGGTAAAATATTACATCTGCACGCCGATCCTCCATGACCACTCAAACACAGGTTGCGACAGATTTCGTCCCAGTTATAAGTAGGTTCCTGTGACCATGTGTCGAACATGTCTGTGCCGAGATATCGGGGCATGCAGGGGCCCCCATCGAGGCAGATATCAGACGAACCGTCGGCGCCATCTTGTTTGTGGTGAGGAGGAGGCTGGACCGGTCTTCCGCTGTCTCCAGTAACGGCCGGAATTTTTACGGGAGAACCAGAAGATAGAGGAGGTAGAAACCCTGCCAGGAGACTGACCACAAATATCGCCGATATGACCTTCATGGCTCTATCTTTGAATTGTATGCTTAAGAAGGGACTCTGTAAACAAACATTACCATTAATACCAATGAACATTTGTGTGGTGTACTTATTGGGTATTGTGTGGTTGATAACGGACCAATTACGTCTCTTTACAATATAGTTGGCTTCTAAGCTCAGGATTATAACGAGAGATAAGGGTATAAGACTAGGAATGGCAATGTTAAATCAATATAAGAATATATATCGATGTTTTATTAACCAATATTTCTATCAATCTATCGATATATTTAATGTATAGAAATACTCTTTAAAGCTTGTGAATCAAAATTAATTACAACGATATTGTCGTTATTTTTACCAACCGAGTCGATTCTTTGATATTTTTTTCTATCAAATTTTCAAAAGCTAAAAACTAATAACAAATGAAAAGCGGTGAATAATAGCATCCATCTTAATACCGCCATTACAGTTTTCCTAGGCCAGTACAATTCAATATATCGGAAACAATCGATGTATAGTAGCTTTCGATATTTACCTTGCACTATAACAAATGATAAATATATATCTACATATTATGAGGCCATTTCTATCTCTACTCTAGAGACTTCACCTCTGACAAGACCTGTCAGTATAATCCAGTAACGGTATTTATTGTAGTAGAATTGGGAGCTTGAAGTAAAGGCAAGTAAATTAATTAGATAACACTGCAACAATCTAACTTTTATCAATCACAGATGAGCGTGAAAATACGAGCAAGTTGGTGAATTAAATTGGATATATATAATATTTTTAAACCAAACTTTTTTTCTTGATTTTGAACTACCGTAGCTCAAATATATGCATATATATTTTATTTTTTTGACAAAGATTTTCACGATTGACGTCTTGTTTTTGGCTTTTTCACCATAAGAGCTGTTAACGCCTTAATCATAATGGTAGGAATGAGGAGGGTATTTAAGAGGTTATTCACCCGCATTAGCGGAGTAGTAATAAGTACCAGCCACAACGTCTACTCTTGAAGGGTTTATTTTTAACGAATATTACATTGTTCAACATAAGATATAAAAAATGTATTCCTAAAAAAAAATCTTTTTTAATTAAAAGTCTATCAAAACTTTTCTCAGTTTTTTTTGTTTTAATATATTTTAAATATTTTATGTATTTTTAGTAAATAGGTGACCTGGTGGTCTAGGGGTAAGGTGTCGGACTTCTGTGCTGGGGTTCGGGGTTCAATCCTCGGTCCCGGAACAGATTTATCTGATTACCAAACCCTTCCTTTATCTCTGACAAGACATGTATTAATCATAACTTGTGAACGTGCGCAATGCCAGGCCTCCACCGTGGTTCGGATCCCACGTATTATTTGATTTGGGACCTCCCCATAAGCTACCACAGATATAATACCTTCTCTGGCCCCTCAGGGGGGGGGGG
>CABFOV010000820.1:10327-26178 GCA_902141375.1 Timema poppense | reverse complement strand
GGGGGATGGAAGGGTTATGCATATGAGCTACTGGTTGACAAAATATATTTTGTGGTTTTCTAGAGAAATACAAACAAATAATACAAAAAATAAATATGAAGATCACGTCCTTTTGATGAAGACATTTTTTTTATTTAATAATATAATTTTACAGACACTTAAACACACCCATGGCTACAAGCACCTATTATATTCACTTAAATGCACGACATTACACTTACGTTAACCAAGTCCAAGTGGAATGAATCCAGGAGTGTTAACTACCAATGACAATTGTTCAAACTGATCGTGCAGTCCCAATCGCCAGTGACTCAATTGCGTCACTTCCCCCTCCCCCCCCAACTCCTCTAGCTCCCCACCCAAACACACTGTCATGGATATACATATATTATAGTTATTAATTATTTAAGTACATTATAAGCATACGCATTCTATACTATACGCATATATGATAATTACTCTAATGGGGTAAGGATGAGGAAGGAAGCACTTTAGATGTAATTTACCCGCATATGCTTAGAAGTATAGTGGTAAACCATTTAGGAAAATAACCCTCAGCAGAACCGACCGGGATTTGAACCCCGATCATCCCGTCTTCAGCAGACCAGTCTATCACTAGTGACCTCTTAGACCCGATTCAGGGCCGAATGGTTTAAGTACAATTCACTTAAGTGACAAAGTTTGTTTGAAGGTGCAAGCCTTAGTACACAGGTGTACTAATTGTACTATGTTTCCGGTAAGGTTGGTCCCACCAAGAGAATGACGAATTTTTAATCTGTAGACTGGGGTTCGATTGCAGACTGGTTGCGTCGGAGTAGGTTTTTTTTTCATGGTATGCATTAAGGGTGGTTTTCACCATTTGATTTTCAGTGTAGTTTTCCCATCCTCTTTCTATGCTAATGTGCCTTCATTTATTCTAATATATCTTTACTCCTCCCCCTGGCCCTAGTATTTCCTTCTTTCTCGAAATAAGTTGTAAATAACCCTTGAGTTAATCGTGCTATAAATAAACACCTTGTGTTCAACGTACTACAAATAAACACCTTGTGTTCAACGTACTACAAATAAACACCTTGTGTTCAACGTACTACAAATAAACACCTTGTGGTCAACGTACTACAAATAAACACCTTGTGTTCAACGTACTACAAATAAACACCTTGTGTTCAACGCACTACAAATAAACACCTTTTGTTCAACGCACTACAAATAAACACCTTGTGTTTAACTTGGAAGCAATTAAAATAAATTTTCGCTTTATACAGTTTGACAAAATAATGCTGAGTTAAGACAGCTATAGGTGCGTTTTGAGTGAAACCTGAGTGGTTACAGGATAAATCTCTTCTAAAGCACAGAGTTTATAAGACCGGCTATCCGACACTAGGTTCCATCTGATTTGTCACACAACGGCTTGTCAAGCGTCAGTAGGTCCCAGGTTACGGGAGCACATCGCAGTTACACGCCGTGCCTCCTTTGCCGTTCTTGCATTTCTCTTTGCAGAACTGTTCGAGGTCAAACTCGGTAGTGTCATCCAGATACCTCTTTTGGCGTGTTTCTGCTGGTACCCTCACCGAATTGGGTGCAGGCGGCGCTAGGATAT
The DNA here is from genome assembly GCA_902141375.1 of Timema poppense. Lineage (NCBI taxonomy): Eukaryota > Metazoa > Arthropoda > Insecta > Phasmatodea > Timematidae > Timema > Timema poppense. The sequence continues at coordinate 24,578 of CABFOV010000820.1, read as the reverse complement.
GCGCCGCGACGCCGGGCATCGCGTCCGCCACGTGCAGCGACGCTAACAGTACTGCAACTATGATGACAGTCAGCTTGCTGTTCATCGTGATGGGTAGAGCAGGTTCTCCGTTCACTCTTTGTTGGTGGAACTGGTCTTCTCAAAGTTGGCAAGCCTGCGTGGAAGAAAGTAAATCGCGAGTTGAATAGGACAATAAATACACACATTGGTGGACACGTGGACTAGTTGTCAGGCTCACATAGTCTGGTTTGACGTTGACGGAGAGGTCATGGTTTGAATACCGGTCGGATGTACTGAGGGTGTATTTTAATTAATGGTCCCCCACTAACCCTTCACTCAAACGCGGGTGCGTTCATTCTTAGCTCAACCTTTCTTATCCCTATCCCATTAGAATGTTTAAAACCGTATGGACCAGACGGGTAGTAAGACTTGTAAAAGAAAACGTAATATACGTTTAAATGTCAAATAGTAACACCAGAAGGAAACAGGTTGAAGGGAAATTTTAAGTATTTGCACCAGCGTTAGACTTGTGAAAGGCAGGGGAACCACCCTGTGAGTTAAGATTACCCCCCAATGGACAGCCCTAGTCAATGGTAATGAGTGGCAAACATAAAACTGTCCACTTCGGTGGCCGTATGGTCTAGGGCGCTACTCTCTCAGTAGACTAGACTGCCGATGACGGGGAGATCGAGGTTCGAATCTTGGTCGGGTGTAGTGAGGGTGGTTTTTCCAAAATGATTTTACACTCTCCCTTGAGGCAAAAACATGTACTTTCTCTAAATATAACCTAGCGTGATTATTATATAAAACGTATGACCCGAATGGGTTGCTAAAAAATATCTTGTAACGTAAAACTTGATTCTTAGTTAGCGTTTTTAACTATACATCTTATTTGTATGTCCCTGGACATTTTTTCAAATATTTCTAGTAATTTAATTTCCCTTAGTTTATTTTGCATATAAAACTAATTTAGTTTATTTTGCATATAAAACTAATCAAATTATTTAAAGAAAATCAAGCTAATAACAACTTTATAGACTTAACTTAGTGGCTTTCATTGGCTTACTCCACTGCATGTTCAGTTACCGAGTGGTTCTGGAAACACTTTTGAAATTAATTTTCTTATATTTTAAAAAGTGTTTCCAGAACCACTTAAAAAAAAATCCCGCGATCGATGCGACCGACTACGTTATCTTCTTTGTCAGAGAGATAGTGGATTTCCTAATCAGTATCTAACCTATTATATTTCAACTTAGTAAACTGTGATTCATACTTTTTTTATTTGATCATTTACTTTTTGATAACGGATCTAAATGATTAGTTACCAAAGGAAAGATAATAAAAGATTTGATTGACTTATGAGAAAATTAGTGCAACATTGACAAAATAATGCGTTTCCATCATTTCGTTAACGTATTTAATTTTCTAGAAAGTATGTTTCGTAATGTATTTATTTTCTTATATTTGTTTGTGTAACTGATTCAGTACGCTACGAGTCTTTATAGTCTTCTGGGATATCCGCATATAAATACACTAGTAGGATAGGGATGAGGATAGTAGAATATATATGAAATGCACCCGCATTTAAGTGGGGAGAGAGATATTTGGAAAACACTTAAGGTGAGCCAGCTGCAGTACATCCAAGTGATATTCCATTCCACACCTTCCCATTAAAAGAAAACGAGGTAAGCGCCTTAACCTGTGTGCCCATCTATGTGGGTGTGTAACGCAAATAATTATTATAAACCTATCCTATTCTATATATATTATTTCTGTTGTCAACATCTCTTTTTTTCAACTAATACAAAGCCTACAGCAATAAATAAGGTATCAGTGGATAGGATTTTTTTAATCAACTTCTGACATAAAATACTCAGTTTACGTTAAAACACAGTTTTTGTTTCAAATTTAAGTTAAAAGAAAACTCTAACAATATTTTTGTATCAATTACCGAAAATAAACTCTCTTTGCTATTTTGTGTTTACACTTCGCTGAATATTTAATTTCAACAACACAACAAAAGACTAAATTATTATTTTGGAAGGGGAGGGCAGGAGGTTTAATGTGCGAAATTTTCGCTAGGGTTTACTGGTAATAATATATTCCCCAAAGCTCAAATAATAATAATAATAATAATAATAATAATAATAATAATAACACTATTTTTCTAATAATCAATGATGTGAACCTTTGAAACTAACTATGGATTTAAAAAGCTTTGTAGTATATTCAAAAAATATATTTACAATTTTTATGGATTATAGAAAAACCATGCTACATATTTGGAGTTAGAGTACAAGTGGTTTACCCATAGGGGGAGAGGGGAAAGTGAGCCCAATTCCACCCCTAAAGACAACATATATTTGTTTAAAAAAAGCTCAAAACATTCTAAATAATAAAAAAATAGAGCAATGAAGGAAGGTTGAATGTACAGGTTGGATTCTAACGACTTGATGTTTAAAAAAGGTATACCGTTATAGGAGAAAGATGTATATAAATTATTCCCCCCCATTATAAGACTAATAAATTAGTTATTTTAAGAGCTATCTTAAAACGGTTTGATGTAACACAACTAAAACATCTTTGTTTTAACCAAGTAGACTACCCCAGTTAATTCAGTACTTCAGTAAATCAGATAGATCCTAAAATTAATAATGAATGTATTAATACTCTGCCTATAAAGGGATGAAACATTTATGAACACCAGTAAGTATCCCAAAATTCCCTAGTTTAAAAAAAGTACATAACTTAAAGTTAATTTCAGTGGTGAGGGGGTGGGGGGGACCCACTGTAAGCTACGAATGTTACACACAAACCAAACTTTATCAAGGCTATTTATTAAGTTCTAACTAATTATTACAGCATTTAACTATTTAAATAGCAATAACAAAAATTATAAAGGCCGATAAACTCACCTTGTTTCTTGATGATGCGTAGCAGTCGTAGGCGTATAGAAGAGTCGGACTGTCGAAAACAGGCGTAGAATATCACCTCGCTATGGAATGACCTCCTTTGTTTGACCAATTAACGCTATATAGGCTTTCGATGTTATCGCCATCGCGATTATCTTTCGGCCGGCACAATGGTGCAACATTGTTACGCCCCTCTCTATTTGTTTTTTTTAAAGTAGCCATCTATCTTTGAATTATTGCCGTGCTCCACTCCACAATCACGCGAGAGAGTGCGAGGGGAGAAGGGTGCTGTTATCTCAGCCGACATATGGCGTGCCATCATACGACATGATGCGGTATTTGCGTTGTCCGAGGTGTACAGGACGATTTATAAATAGTCGAACGGACTCGTCCCAAGTAGATCTTCCTACTTGACCGGTTTTTACCATACAATATTATTATATTTTCATAAACACCAGTCGTGAAAGCCTCCTAAACAGGTTTTTTTTTTCCGTTTCTGCGCCGCTGTTAACGGTCTAGGACAACTGGTCGCGCGCGAACTGGGCGCCAGGACAACTGGACGTTAAAAAAAACTTTTTTATTTTATTCTTTTAATCAAATTTTTTTCTAGGATAATGCAATGCACCATTTTTTCATATATTCTTCAATTAAAATTAAAATATGATGGGTATAAACTAAAAATGAACTTTTTTTAACTAATCATATTTTTCAGCGCAACATCATATATTTATCAATTAAGTAAATATTCATTTTTGGAATTGTTTAAAAAAATATTAGTGGAGGAAACTTAATTCATATTTATAAATTTAACCTAACCTAGCCTAACCTAACCGAACCTAACCTAACCTAGCTATTGCAATGCATTAATACAAGACAAAGAACATTTAAATAAAATGTTATGTTGCGCATAATCAAAGAGTGAATCTTTTGCTTTTACTCATCACTTTTTAATTAAAAAGAAAAAAAGTTAATTGCATTATGCTAGAAAAAAAGCTATTTAAAAAAAAAAGTGGGGTTACTTTTGGCGCCCGGTTGTCCTTGCGCCCGGTACTCCTGACGCCCAGTTGGCGGGGCCCAGATGGCGGCGCCCAGTTGTCCGGATCTGCGCTGCTAATACTAACAACCTACCATATATTTTTTAGCACCACGTGTTAATATACCAATTTACTAATTAAAATTATGTGTTAGGAATTAGTAAGGTTGACTTTAAAGGAAGTGTTTCCGCATTGGCGTGGAGGGAGAGTGTAAAACCATTTAGGTACACCCACCCGGGATCGAACCACGATCTTCCCGTCTCCGGAAATCCAACCTGTTGCTAAAGTAGTGCCTTATACTGCGGTCACCAAAGCGGGTATCAACATTTCATAGTAAAATTGAGGTATGGTTGAAAATAACTTACAAGATCTTAAATATGATTATTATTATTATTATTATTATCACCGCGTCTTACTTACCCGTTCGGGTTATACGCACTTACGCTAATGTGTAATGGTAGGGTGATTGTGAGATGAAATGGAGGACCTGAAGTTTAACGTGGAATCCGAACCACGGTGGAGACCTGGCATTCCTCACATTCACAAGATAAGGTCTTAAATAGAATACTGTATTTGTCAGTGTGTTGTAAAATGACGTAGAAGCAAGGTTCACACAGACACAAAGGTGAGAAATATATATTATAATAAGGTAATGAATATATCTTCACTGATTTGCACAAAAGTAAATTATACGGTGTGGAACATTCTTTTATAGGAAAAATTTAAAATATGATAAATATTTATTTATTCTGTTTTATGACTCGTGTTTAAACTCAGTTACTTAGTTACTTAAAATAGCAATATCTCCAATAAGAGAACAAGATTTAGAAGGTGTATGAGTATCAGGTAACTAATCCAGAATTTTCTCGGGGAAACGATACCAAAACACATTTAAAAACCCCAACCAGTGCCGCCAGTCGGGATTGAGCCCGGTTCTCCCAACTAAAGGATAGTCCTCTACGTACAGAAACCACGCGGCCAATCCGATCGCTTATTAATGTACTATTCAAGATGTTATTAATTGGGGCCACTCTTATCGAATTCAACATTTGAACACGGCACGACTTGTACACTCCCAGAAGAAAACATGTTCCCTGGAGGCCCTTGAGAATGTAGTAGTTTTGTTCCTCCATGTTTTTGGAAAGCGGTTCATCCCGATGACGTCACACTTTTTGAATATCGAAGTAATGAGGGAGGTGTGAGGGGTAGAGGGAAGCGAGGGGGTGCAGGCTGTAGCTTGAGTAAAGCCAACCAGATTAGGGGAAGAACATTCAATTAGCTGGGCAGGTTTGTGCAACAACCCCTTAACTCTCAGAGGGCTAGGGTTTGAGGAAAAGTTGGCACTTGATGTGTTATTTACAAAGGGGGAAAATATTTGCTACTTGCTATGAGCTTAAGCGGCCACTAGACGATCAAAAATATTGCATAAAATTTATTATTGCACAATATATTGTCTGGAGGATATGTTGAACGATTGTACGTACAATATAGTGTATAACTAAACAAGTGTTTGAAATACATTGTAAAATGGTGTGCAAGTTAAAAACAAATATGTCTGTAAAATCTGATTAAACTTAGGTGATACATTGAAGTGTACAAGTCTTTTAATGTACCATTTCTTCATCCACTTCCTGATCTTCCTTTCTTTTTTACAAAAAGCCGAAGCAATGGCTACACAAGTCACATCCTTATCACTTTTTACATTTTGAATAAACTGAATTATTGCAAAACTTGATTTGAGTTAGTGAGTTGTATGAAGGAGCGTCTATAATACTGCACAATATGAATGCACAATATTATTGATCGTCTAAAGACCGCTATTAGGATTCTGGTAGTAATGAACCTTAGAAAAATAAGGGTCTCTTACACGGTAATTATTACTGTGCAACATTATCGAACTACGCTCAGTCGGCGAAAAGTGTTGGCTATCTTAAATTAAATATAGCATTCATTAAAAGTAATACTTGATGTTTTGGTACGATTTAATTATTAATATTCAAAATTGTACAAATTATATCACTAATACTACCCACTAAAACTTTCTTTTTTAGATCTTGGGTGCTGTCAGATCAGAGTTACTTTGAATATTCGGAGATGCATGAAATAATAAAAGCCAGTTTTTTTTTATCAGACATAGACATTGCTGTACTTTTATAAAGTTAGAGACCCGCCTCAGTAGCCGAATGGTCTAACGCGTTACTCTCGCAGTAGTCTAGACTGCCGATGACGGGGAGATCGAGGTTCGAATCTCGCACTGGTGTACTGTTCCTCTAAATATAACCTTCCTAATCCTTTAACCAATTAGTTTAATTAGTACATACGCGTGTCCGACACCTTAGTCCAGTCGGTAGTGTGTCTGGCTACTGAGCTAGGGGTCACGGGCTCGATTCCCAGCATGGCTGAAAAAGTTATCATTGGTGAAATGTGGGTTTACCCTTTCACAGTGATGAGTTAACGGGCGGGGCACTGGATGTTGTGCTTGTCCTAGTCTTACGTTAGATTATAAGATAATGAAGTTATGATAGGCTTAGCCAGTCGGTAGGGTAGAATATATGACTTTAATAAAAAAAACTTACCCAGGCCAAAGGCTGGAAACAGTAATGGACGTAAAAAAAATTAAGTACTTAGGCGTATAACCCAAAGGCGTAGTAAAACGTGATGCTTCTCTCATCTCTTTCTTGATTAACGGTGCCTTTTCCAACTTTCTCCTTATTTCCTCAAACCTTCCCCCCCCCCTCACTACTCAATATTGCACCTGCTGTACGTTCCGATACCTTCCTTTTTTTTATTAATTCTTCCATCATTTTTTCTTCATGTTTCTTTAGCATTTTGGCTATCTCTTCACTTGCATAATCCATTGCTGTCTTGACAAACTTATCCGGTTGATCTATTTCTCCTCCAGCTTTCACTAGCTCTTCCGCTATCTATCTTACTCTGCCGGTGGTGGAAGATAAAACAGAACCACTAGAGAAGAAAACATACCATACGATTTTTTCAGAAGGTCGTCAACAGACCTGTATTGCGCAGTAACTGTCTTACCCAGTATAACATAATATTAACTAGGCTTCAATTAAAAGTTTAAAAAAAAATCTTCTATAAATTACACAAACCTTCAATACTACCCCTAATCGGTCAGTTTTATTGTGCAATACACAATTTTGTGCAATAATATTGATCGTGCGAGGGGCCCTTGAAGTCAAACGTAGTAAAATACAAAAACTGTATTTTAAAATAATAATATTTTTTAATCTGTGTGTTAATAATTTAGTTGACAAGTTACCTCACGTGTTTTATTCCGCACCTGCACGTGAGAGAGAAACAAGTTTACATAGTGATAAATAAAACAATAACCAATAACAATAACATTGTTGAGATACACAGATTAATAATTAAATTAAAATACAATAGCTTTCTACAAGTGTTACTTAATGATTATTTAACCTTATTGGTTAATATTGATAAGTCAAGACCTTTCAAGTAGTTTACCTCTCAACTGATTATAAAACTCGAGGAAAACGTGATTTCCAACACCCGCGGTACAATCGTAGGTGAAGGGAGGTTTGCGTGACTAGAAGGGGCTGTCAATACTAAGGTACTTTGTACCACGGACTAATTTAATGGGGGGTGACAGGGGATTGAACCCCAGGGCCTTCACAACTATTAAAATTAAAATAAAGTATCGCATTATTTTTTTGTCCTTTTTCATATTAATTAGAAACAAACGATATATTATAAAAATTAGTGTTTAAACAAATCTAACTTATTGTAATCAAAATATTTCCTTATTTAATTAATAGCGTTTGCATTGAGCTTTTAACAATTAATTTTTCAAATAAAACAATATATTATAAAAACTTTTTTAGCCCCGCATCTTACTAACCGTTCGGGTTATACGCTTATGTACTAATTATGGTAATGGTTTTAAGGATTTGAAAGGTTATATTTAGATGAAGTGTACCCGCACTTGCGATCTTCCCGCTATCGGCAATCTAGTCAACTGCGAGAGTAGCGCGTTAGACCATGCGGCCAGCGAAGCGGGTTGTATAGTGTTGAAAGTTGAAAAGGAAAATGTTTTGTTTAGCGTTGGGGTCTAAACTAAGAGTGCATTGTTTGTTTGTTTGAAAGACCTTCCTCTCCTCATCAAATCTCGGTTTTAGAGCGCACATTTGGTTCTGAATCTTTATTCCCCAACCATGATCGGAGGCAAACCTTAACGATGCTTGTGAAATAACGTGCACTTTCTGACCAGACTGGTTGTATCAGCAATTAGCTTTCAAAATAAGTTAACTCCAGAACATACAAAACCCTCCGCTGCCCACCAACTGTCGTTAATTCATCCCCATGAAAGTAGAAGCACCAAGTTCTCCAATGATGAAACTTTCATCTAAATTGGGTATCAATTCCGGAACCTTTAAGCTTAACAGGAAGATGTGCTACTAGATAACTTAGGATTCGAACCATATCATTCATTATCAGAAAATTATCATTTTATCTTCTCTTCCTTGGACAAACTTGTCGATTCGAACTTTACTAGCGCTGATATTTTTCACAATCAGTATATTCTAGTGAAACGTGTGTTCAAACTTTTGTTCCATTAAATATTTATTTCGTAATATTGTAGCTCTATATAAACAATTACAGATTTCTAATTTTTCCCATTATATAAATTCAGCATCTTTTATTTTGTTTACCTTCAGTGAACTTTATCGTTCTTGTACTCCTGGTCCGAATAAATCCACGAATTTTCTCAATGATTGATAAATATATACTTTGAAAAAGTTCGACTTTGATTCAAATATTTGTTAACTTTGAATTCAACTCCAAAAAAATCTTCTTCGGCCTTTACTGCGTAAGCTTCTTCAATATAAATATTGAAAACCGAAATACACATTTGTTCAATCTATTACCTTTTATGTTGTTATACACTATACTACTATACAAAGATTTGATGTAATAGGAGAGCATGTTTTAATAAATAACGTAATTTATAATTTTTAGACGAGATTTGTATATTTATACAATAAAACACGTTTATATATAATATTTAATATCTATAGTTGAATGAATATGCCCAATATAATATGTATTTTTTTTATTAAAAGATAAAATATTCCAACTTTGTTTCGAATCGAAAAGGTTGACTTCACACAACCCTACTGCTTGGATTGGACCATATTATATCTGTGGACAAAGGGGGGGAAAGGAAATATAATGGGATAGTAATGAAATGTCTGAAAATATGAAACTAAATAAAAACCCTAAAAATATCTGAATTTCCCCGGCGAGACTTAACAATGCTCAGCTGAGTTCACCGAGTCATAATAAAATGTTTGCTACTCGACTCACTTCAAATATTGCCGACTGTATTCCGTAGAGACTGAGAGTATCGTATTTATATGGTACAATGCCTGTCTTAGCCATTGATCAACTGATGGTTTTATCTGCATCGTCTGTCGCATGGTCTAACATGTCACTCACGCATTACACTGTATTTATGATAAAGGGAAGATCAGGTTCCAAACCCCGGTCGGATGCACCGAGGTTTTTCTTTTTGTCCTAAATTGTTAACCAATCTCATTAAAAGAAAATATGGTTACATTCTCTTTTTATTATAACTTCCTCATCCCTACCCCAAACGGCCCTTGGTGTAGCGGTCACTGCACCTGGTTACGAGCCTAGGGATGCCGGGTTAGATTCCCGGATGGTAGCTTGGGTATTTTTCCCTTAAGGGGAATGATCCCAACGGTCGCCAGGATTTAGTAAATTAGGATTATTATTATTATTATTATTATTATTATTATTATTATTATTATTATTAGCTACCGCGTCTTACTACCCGTTCGGGTTATACGTACTTACGCTAATGTGTGATGGTAGGGTGATTGTGAGATGAAATGGAGGACATACAGTTTAACGTGGAATCCGAACCACGGTAGAGGCCTGACATTCCACACATTTACAAGTTGTGATTAACACACGTCTTGTCAGAGGTGAAGGAAATGGTTTGGCAATCAGATAAATCTGTGCTGGGACCGAGGATTGAACCCCGGCCGCCAGCACAGAAGTCTGACACCTTACCCCTAAGACCGCCAGGTCACCAATTAGGATTAAATTAGGCTAATAATCACACCGGCCCCACAACTTCATAATCATTACCATCACATCCTCTCATTGCGGGTAGAGCGTGTAGATAACCTCTTGGGGTGTATGTACCCTGGGTAACGCTCTGTCCCACCAAAGCGACTAATAACATAAAAATAAGGTGACCGAACTGGGTGTAATGTCCCTACCGGTCATGCCAAACGAGAAAAGAAAAGAAATCCTACCCAACTGGTATAAATACGGGGATAACCTCATACAACGCGCATAAATAAAAATGATGATTTTAAACGTCACCCTTTCAATTTTTGTCTAATTAATCCTTGTTCTAAGCACTTATTAATGTTATCGAGGGTGACTTAGTGGTCTAAGGGTAAGTTGTTGGACGGGCTTCTGTGCTGGGCGTCCGGGGTTCAATCCTCGGTCCCGTTACAGATTTATCTGATTACCAAACCCTTCCTTCACCTCTGATAAGACATCTTGAGAATGTGGGGAATGCCAGGCCTCCACCATGGTTCGGATTCCATGTTAAACTGTAGGTCCTTCATTTCATCTCACAATCAACCTACCATTACACATTAGCGTAAGTGCGTATAACCCGAACGGGTAGTAAGACGCGTTGCTAATAATAATAATAATAATAATAATAATAATAATAATAATGTTATCGAGAAATATTATTAAATCACGTCCTTAGCTCAGTTGATAGCGTGTCTGCCTAATGAGCTAAGAGTCTCGGGTTCCTTTACCAGCATGGTTGAAAATGTTATCATACGTGAAATTGAGGTGTTACCCTTTTACGACGATGAACTGACGACTGAGGGGCTTTTGTAGATTGTTCTAGATTTAAGTTAGTTTATTTGTTGTGTACTGATATAATCAGTTGGTTCAGAACGTGCACGTTAAATACCTACAGTAAAGAAATAATTATTAAACAATCAATGCCTTTAAAAAATTATGATCGACTTCAGAGAACTAAACTATGTTCCCCTCTCTTTGGACTATCTAGACGGACCATCCATCCCTACATCATGAAGTCCCTCGGGGATTCGACCCCATCTACCACCTCTTAGAAGATAAAAAAAGGGCAGCTAAATCCCTTTAACACCCTTTCAAAATAACGTATTTCGTCCCTGGTCTCACCCCCTGGTGTTTATACAACACCACAATTACCTCCCCTTCAGAGTTACCCCTCAGGAAACCTCAGCCGTGTGGCTTAGCCCCTAAAAGATGGAAAATAGTCTCCCGGGACAAATAAGAGAGATAAATTCTCTCGCCAAAGATTTTTTTACTGACAAGTGGAATCTTTTTGGATCCCCCTTCCCTTGAGGAAAAGTGAATTAACATAAAATTCAAGGGGACGTGGTTTATTTTTTACCTAAGCAACCGAATTACATAACTTAAATAGACAGCAGCGGAATCTCACACAAGGGACTTGGTATCCCCATCATCGGTACTTTTCACTAAATAGCTCAGTGGATATGTTTATCACAGACATAATCAACGTCAAAAACGTATTGCTTAAAATTCAAACTAGTAAATCTACTAAAACTATCTAGTAATTAAAATAGGGTTGGTAATCCCTAAAATACTCGAGCCTTGGATGTTATATTATTGATGATTCGAGAAAATATCGATTCAAGCAACAAAAAAATAGTAAAATTTTGAATTTGAATATGTTTTAGAGTTCTAATACCGATTATTGGTGATTCAGTCCTAACATAACTATAAGAAAAACTTAAAAAATCAGACCTCAAACCATTAATGTAACCCTTAACTGAATGTATGAATTTTATATAATGAATTAATTATAGAAAAATCTACTTTCCATTTCCATTTTATTTTTTTTAAATATGTTTAAGTACTCGTTTAGCAAATTTTAACTAATACACGTGAATTTATCACAATTTTACATTAACTTTTTTTTCCTCTTTTGTTACATACCTAAATTATCATATGATATGTATATATATATATATATATATATATATGTTTGACTTATGTTTGTATATTTTATATTACTATGAATGCTCTTTACCTATTGTATATCAACTCCCTTATGTATTTTTACTCATATCATATTTGTTTGTACTAAAATTTTAAAATAAATTGTTTTCTCAAAACTAATATTATGATGAATAGATAGGTGGATAGAGATATGGATGGATATATATATATGGTTAAGTAGATAGATAGATAGATCGATAGATGGATATATACATATAGATAGATAGATAGATAGATCGATAGATGGATATATACATATAGATAGATAGATAGATAGAATGATAGATGGATATATACATATAGATAGATAGATATATAGATAGATCGATAGATGGATATATATATATATACATATAGATATATATGGATAGATATAAATATATATATATGGTTAGATATAATATATATATAGATACATGGATGTATAGATAGACAGGTTAATATATATATGGTGAAATAGATGGACAGATATACAGCTATAGAGAGAGATGGATGCCTTAGCTTTAACACAAGCCCTGAAGAAAAACTATACATATCCTTACAAAGCTCCTAATATCAAACAAACCGCACCCAAATCAAACTGCCCTAATTTGACATGATAACAAAGATCTTCCATAGGAACAAGCAAATTATGACTTTTACCCCTTCACCATACAAATATGCATAAATCACAATGGAATGTTCAAACACAACAAAGAGGGGTGAGGGACAGAGGGGGTTTCCAAGAAAAATTAACGCCCGATTTGAACAAAAGAAGAGCGACTGAGTTAGATTGAAGGGGGAAAAAAAAACATTGTGTAGCAGCAACTGTGCAATATTGCTTCCCTCCGACCCTTTACCCCTCTCTTTTCAACCCCCTTTTCGAGGCCCACCCTTCTGCTGAAGTGACGTAAAATCAATCTGGAGACTTGGGAGAAGTTATGTTGGTATTACTTGACTCTTTCCTCCCCTCTATAAACTGGTAGAAGAGCGTATTCGAACCCACGATCGTTACAAACGATAGAAATTTAAAGATTTAAACCGCGTTTTTGTCTCTTACATAAAAACATTTCATTCATCACCATGAATTGAAAATGTTATGTGTATTGCGTTTTATTTTGACGCTACCTGCCTCAGTGGCGTTGTTATATAACGCGCTAGTTTCGTGTTAAGCTGAACTGCTGAGGACTGTGAGATTGAGGTTCAAATCTCGATTGGGTGAACTAGGGGAGGGGGGGTTCCCTAAATGGTTTTCCACTCTCCCTCTAAGCAAATGTGGGCTCATTTCCTCTAAATTTAACCTTCCCAATTTCTAACTATTACCGTAATTAGTACGTAAGCTCATAGTCCAAACGGGTAGTAAGACCAGGTTCTAAATAAATAAGATAAAAAGTTGACGCTACCCGCGTCAGTGAGAATGAGGTCAAAGGCGTCAATCTCGACCTGTTTGGTTTAGTGGAGACAGAGTAGTCGGGGTTCAAATACCAGCAGGATACACTGAGATATGCAGACATATTTCATCAAAATATTATGTTTATCATCCTATATCTGACCATTGCAATTCCAACACATGAATTATTCTCTAGTCAAATTATAAGTTACTTAATGTGTCCTTTCGTAACTTTTTAGGCTGGCCACACACCAGATTCAACATATGACACGCGACAAATCGTTTAGATGCAAAATGTCGCATTACGTTAAATTTGGTTTAGAAACGTCTAAGACATTTTCTCTCGTAACAAGTTATAATTATTCGATTTCTTAACATTTGTAAGTGAGTCATCAAAGAGTTGAGTGCAGTGTTTAGTTGGGTTAAAAATAATAACTGTGCAGTTGGGTAGCTATGATGGCTAATGAGGAAGCAGACGTAGCCATTCTTTTATGGTAATTCACACAGTTTTTTGACGTGCGACAAGAAAAATAATATTGGGTTCGCCCAATAAATCAAAAGAGAGGCGTTAATAGCTTTGTCATGAAACTCAATTTTACAAAATAATTTAAATAATAGCATGGGTGAAAATCCACATGTTACTCGGGGCCTGGCGCATGTGCAGTTCAAAATGTATTTCGTGTTTTGTCGCCTCGCGACAATGTCGCAAACAGTGTGCGGCGTTTCATTGGATGTTATGGCAGTTAAAACGTGTGCAGCACGTTGCGACAAAATATCTTATCGCGAAACAAAATGTTGGATTTAGTGTGTGGCCAGCCTTATAACGTCAC
>CABFOV010000819.1:138351-154888 GCA_902141375.1 Timema poppense | reverse complement strand
GGGGGGGGCAATGTCAAGAAATGTAAAACTCAGAATATACAAAACCATAATTTAACTGGATTATCTCTCTGGGTGCGAAACATGGCTGCTTGACTTAAGGGTCGAAAAGAAATAGGGAGGGGAGGAGGATACATAATGATGAGCTGCGCGCCCTGTACTCATTACCAGACATTGTTAGGGTAGAAAAATCTCACAGGTTATGGTGGGCACGTCATGCAGCGCGAATGGGAGTATCTAGAACCGCATTGAAGGTATTGAATGGCAAACCCAATGAGAAAATACCACTGGGAAGACCCAGACGGGAGAATAGTATTTGGATAGACTTGAGAGTGATAGGGTGTAATGTGAAAGCCTGGATAGAATTAGCTTAAGATAGGAATAGGTGGCATCCTTTTGTGAGTGCGGTAATGCACTTTCGAGTTCCTAATGCCATTAGCTTACGTAAGGGCACAGCAATACTTGGGACCTGGCTGCCACAACTAAGATACCAGAACTTCAAGCCACATTATTTATATAGGTGTATCAACATTTATCATTTCTATGGCTGGGTCATTGTAATTTTTTATTAGGGTCACCATTGTATTTCAGAAGGCTTTATATGCTTGTAATAGGTTTTGGTCCCCAGGTTTTAAGTATGGCTGTGGCCTTGGGTAAATTATTTTTCGAATATTTTATAGCCACAGTTTGTTAGTAAAACTAGCCTAATTAAATAAACCTATAGTTATTGTCAAAAATAAAGTCACCTTATTTAATAATTACTTTGTCCAGGTGAAACCTTAACTTAAATTAATGTCGGTTTTATTGTTTATAAATCATCACAACATACAGACTTAATTTAAGCACTGTTGTCTAGTAATTATTACATTCATTTGTTTCTTGGTTATCCAATGGGATGTGTCCCCCTCTCGTTCATGACATTGTCTTCTTCTGCCAACTTATTGTCGAGCCATGCCTCCATTTCAGGCATATTTTCTTCGCTCCAACGTGCTTCTTCTTTTATGGTCTTGAGGGAGTTTTCCATTATACTTTCGGCTGTACCAAACTCTCCTTGTCTTGCCACATACAACTCGGACACCTACAGAAAGTTTAAAATGGTTATAACATATTCTGGTTTGACACATATGATTTGTTATTTAAATACCACTATTTTGGTTGTTTTTTTTATACACCCTCATTTTTACTTTTTGGTTTGTTAGATTTATTAAAAACTAGTAAAATAATAACACTTGGTATGTATGAGTGTTTAAAACTTGATAATCAATTAAATTCATTACCATGTCATAACCTTCTTGAGTTTTGAACACTGATGTAGCACAGCTTATCAGGTACTCCCACATATGTGGCTTCTCTTCAAACCTGTTAACAATTTAGGAAAGTAGGATATTTTTAAAATTAATTTCTCTTCAATATGATCTTAAAATACTTTTATAAATCACATTGAAAATATCTACATCATGAAATACCTTTTAGAGAGTATAACAACTATTGTAGAATAGCTATCATTGAAAAGTGATCACTACATTTAGATTTTAACTATCAAAATTGTAACCATTGGTCAAAATTGAAAGCTGCAGTATTGTAGCATATAAATGTGCAGGAGTATATCTAGTAACTTTTTGATCTAGTGAAGAATATTCTTTGACGGGTGGATCTCCTATACCTGCAAAACTTTTTACCTAAATAGGCAGGATGTTGGCTATGGTAATATTATGCAGGGTGTTCTATAATAAGATACCCATAGCAAAGATACATACTCTTAGGATTATTTTGGTTTTAAAAGCAAGTTAATAAACTTATGTCATAAAGTTAACCATTTCAGAGTATGCAATAGGTCTACTCTGATCCCTGGGGTAGGGTTTCTTACCCGACTTTGTTAATTTATGTGTGATTCTTTTCTTTTTAATTTTTTTAAAATATCTTTAAAAAAATCCTTATTGTTTCATAAGATTATATTTATTAAATTGCTAACAGCCAACCTACTGGTAAGTATAAAAATAAAAACCAATTTTTTGCATTTTAATTGTTTTCCACGTAGACTGTACCTTAGCTTTAAGACATCCCAATTCTTCGTAAGAAACTTGAACAATGTTATGTATCCATTTGACCCACCAGTCAGCATACTTAGGACCAGTCGCACATTTGCATCTGAGAAGTTCCCATTTTCCTCCAAAAGAGTTAAGTTTAATAACCTGTTGTATAAAGAAAACATAGCACTACAATTAAGGTTTTGACTTGTATTTAACCTACTTTATAAACCAGCGAGGGAAGTTTATGAAATCGGGCATAAACTAAATATATTTTTGGAAAGACTGAGTTATTTGAGTGTGTGAACTGTATTTGCATATCATACATATTACACATGGGATAGGGAAGAAGGAGGAAGAATTTAGAAAAAAAAATCCCTTCATTTGTGTGGGAGGAGAGTAGAAAATCACCCTTAGATTAGTACACCCAGCCAAGATTCAAACCTTGACAAACCAAACCAGACTAACTTGGCACCTTAGTCTGCGTACCCTCTGTTGTGATTCTTTGTTTGTTACCTATTGGCTATTTGTTTGTTACCTATTGGATATAACGATCTCATTGAATTTTGTGTGTGCACGTATGTAGGTAAGGGGAGAGAGTGATGGATGGCTCAGGCCCATGAAGGGAAGAGAAGGGGCACAAGTCAACACTTTTTAGTTTATTCATTCATTGGGACACTTTCTAAAGATTTTTGAGAAAAATTATTTAAATAATGTACCGTGATTAATTGGTACTAAAGTAAGTAAAACTAAGTTTGGATTTACTTAATCGCTTCGGTGGCCGCATGATCCAAGCCACTACTTTCCCGACAGACTAGACTTCCGATGGTGGAGAGATTGTGGTTCTACCCCGATCGGGTGTACTGAGTTTTCTTCTTCTTCCTAAATGGTTTCCTAGGCTTTCCCCACGCAAATGTGGGCACACTTCCTCTAAATTCAACCATCCTTATTTTTAACCTATTCTCGTATCTAGTACATAAGCCTATAACCTGGATGGGTGGTAAGGCTCAGTGCTTAAAAAAAAAAACTTATGAAGTACCTACCTCTCGACTTTCTCTGGTTGTCGAGGACACCCAGCAAGTGTTTTCAGCAAGTAGCTACGCTCTGTTTTCTGTCTTGAATCGGGGAAATTTATTATCCTCTGTAATGAAAATTCCCATTCCTCCATACTACCCCATTTGAATACTGTGCACAAGTAATTGTCAGAAACCCTGTTTGGAATAAATTTAAGTATTAATACATTGATATATTAAATATACTTATAATCAAAGAACAAACTCTGTTTAGTGAAATCTAATAGAAAAGTAACTCATATTTGTCTTATTCAAACATCACTCTGATGTTTGAACTATATAATTTGCTATCACGTTTCCATTAACACTTTAAGGGACCATCAACTATAATTTGTGTGGTTAAGTATATTTAACTCTAGTTTGTAGAAAGAAAAGAAAAACATTTAAATAAGACTAAAGAGGTAGAGAAAATCTTACGGATTTCCAGCATCAGGATCTTCACTGTCCATCCACTGTTTGTAAACATCCCTAGCCTTGTCAAGATAAGGTTGATACGAAACTTGACTGAGCATTTGGTTAGCCAGTCGACCTAATTCGGACGTTTTTGCTTCACCTTCTAGAGAGTTTAGAAGATGTGTAAGTAGTCGACGGCAGTATTCCTGTAGAATAAAACAATCACAAGAAAGTAGTTTTTTTAACAAAAAATTTGTAATTATCAATAAAAAAATTAATCTCTGGGATAAATACCATAGCATTAATTTGGTTTAATAAAATATAAAGCACTGATGTCTATAAAGGGGAAGTTTAAAAAAAGCATTGTTCATTTGTTCATATTCACTACATAGTATAGTTTCTTAGGCCCTTTTTCTAAGTCTTTAACAGAGATAGGAATCCCCTGGCCTGTGAGCCATTTATATTCCGCAGGTCAATTTTATTTTGTGGCCTGCTGATGAATTATAAATCAATATTATTATTTACTAAAAATAAATTACCTCAAACTTTAATCCTGCTTCTGTCCCATCTGTTTGACGACTGATATGGTCGATCATCGTGAACATAGCATCCCACACTTTAAACTCCTTTTCATACTTAAGGAAGAAGGTCATATTTAGTGCAGAAGCGAAGTTCAGTTCCCCTGCAAAGGCGAGGTTCCAAGAGTCGTGAAGGAGCTTGGCGCGTACAGGAGTGCTCAAAGGTGGTCTGTTGCCTTGTACGCTTTCAACAAGGTAGTTGGCAAGTAGGGCCCAGTTGTTGAGATCATAGTTTATCATGAACATGCCTGAAATAATGAGTTTGACAAATGCGTGAAGTCTTCTTGTATGTACATGATAGAGAAAATATGGCAATGTACTAATTGTCTGAATGTGTTCTTAGCTAAAAATTAGTTTCCTAGTTTTCTGAATGATGCTATTCCCATTGCTCATCAGTCATAACATCTTCTAATTAAAAAAAATTGTATTCACAATATAGTATTAAAACTTGTTTTCAGATTTTCATGTTTTGAATACATATTTTAAGCTTTGTTATTGTGTATTTATTTTTATAAGAGCGTACCAATCTCCTCAGGGTTGACAATTATGAACTTGTCCGGGTCGGGTAGATCTGCAACAGTAATTTCCTTTTCATTCTTCATCCATGCAACAGGACGGGCAGCGGAGATGTCTAGGTTATCCGGACTTATGTACATAATGGGAATGTACCACACCATTTTTTCTTTATTTGGGACATCATGGGGCCGTTCTCTTAAAAACATGTGCTGTGGAAGGGTAGTTTATTCTGGTGAGTTCAAAAACAGTTAGTTTATATAGTTTTTTTTATACTATCATAAGTAGATCCATACAAAATTAAAGAATATTTGATCATTTTTTTAACACATTTTCCCAATTACGATAATGGTAGGCCATATACTAATCTTAATTTATCTTACAGTACTATATTTTGAGTTTGACATCTAAACACATCAAACGGAAAATTACCTGTTCAATATCGGCAGTGTTATCTGCATAATTTCTATTTACTGTTACAACAGGGAAGCGTTCATTCTTTAGCCATGATTTGGCAACGTCTGCTACATTGACAGATTCGGGCAAAGTTGCGTCCTTCCTACTCTGGGTAGTGAGGGCAGCCCACAGGTCATTCTCAGAGAATGTCTTGTACTGTCTAGAAATATTTTCAGATATATTTATACATTTTTTTTCATTCGGAAACAAACATTTTAATGTATGTAACCTGAAGTGTGTATTTTTTTCCCCAGTACATTAGGGAGTTTTTAGGGGTTGAGGTTGAATTGTATTAAAAAAATAACTGGGACTTAGGTTTGTATTTGCTATTTTCTGGTTATCATTTATAGATGTTCAAAAATATCTCTTATTTCTTTATAAGGCAAAAACATTATTTATTTGAGTATTTTGTGTGTCTAGGATTTTGTGATAGCCCATAATAATCCTACCTATCTTCAAGGAATTTCTGAAGTCCACCCCTAAAAGATTTCTCAGTCAATGTGTAGTTAAGCATGCGAAGAAGCCATGTACCTATGAAAAGAAAAGAAATATAATATATGATTAATTTTTGGACTTATCCAGTAACAGTTATTGTGTAAAGTCTAAATTAATTGGTATTAGTAGTAGGAGGGGGCGGTCAAATTGACATTCTTAGTATTGTAAAAGAAACAGTGAATTGTTTTCAGAAAGTTTATTTGATGCAAAACAATATTTATTTTCTAATTTAAAGTGAAAATG
The DNA here is from genome assembly GCA_902141375.1 of Timema poppense. NCBI lineage: Eukaryota > Metazoa > Arthropoda > Insecta > Phasmatodea > Timematidae > Timema > Timema poppense. Next base: position 149,113 of record CABFOV010000819.1, on the reverse strand, counting down.
GGTTTGTATTCCCCCAGTGTTAAATTTCTTAGATGATATTGTTACTGTAACTTGATCTCTTTACTCTAGTCAAGTAATTGAAATAGAGTAAACTTACTAATCAAATAGAGTATATATATTTTTAACTTAATATAATTTAAGTATTATAAGCATCTGAAACTAAATTTATAGTGAATTCCAAATCACCACACAACAGTTACTAAAATACATTGATCCTGTCAGGATTAAAAGTAACCATTTTTTCCCCAATGGTTATGGATCAATACAATCTTGCTCATAGAGTTATATAATTTTTATTTTCTACATTTTTTAAAAAAAGTACATAATGAGTAGAAACATAGCAACAGTTATTATCAAGTGTTTTTTCTAACTGATCAGACTAAGGCATCAATCTCAATGGCCAGGCTTTCACTTCAAAGGGTCTCATTTAGATTTTTGTTTGAAAATTTAGTCATAAATTTCAAATAAAAATCTATTAGGCGCTTTATGAGTAGTTTGAACTCCACTATAATCAGACACTCCTTATCACGAATACCGATATGTGATTTGTATATTAGTTGTATTAAAACATATAATACATTTGCTGGCTCTGATGTTTTCTACTTGCGATCCCAGAAGGGAGAATGGATATCGCTCACTGTAACCATAATACAGAGAGTAACCCTGAGTCCAAACATATTGACTTCGCCACTAAAACAAAACAGATAAATAAACAATTAAAACACACACATCAATCATAATTTAATTAACATGAGAAGAATTTGGTCATGAATTTAAGTGATTGACAGAGAGAAAGACCACCAAGTTCCTACTATGTCATAAGGGATTGTCCAACCACCTCTAAAATACCTTTTCAGTTCATATCCCAGTTGGGTCAAAGTTTCTTAGTTTTCGAGTAAGCAGGAGAGAGATACAAGTGATTCGTGTTAAAAACATAAAATGAAATATTTTTAAAAAACATTGAATTGCTAAGTAAGGAACATTTAAAAATATAGAAAAATAAAATTCAATTTTATGTGAATTTAAGTTGGACCAGTTGTACTAGATTGATGTGAAAGAAACATAAATCTGTAATATAAATATAATATGTACGCACAATATTGAAATGATATTTGTAAAAAGAAAATTGTATTAATTACAAGTTATGATACATTTTAATTAGGAGTATGTTAAAATTGTAACAAACATTTTAAAATGTACCTAATTTTTAGATGTTTGTTACAATTTCAACATATTTCTAATTAAAATGTATCATAACTTGTAATTAAAATTTCCATTTTTTTAATAAATATCATTTAAATATTGTCCATATATATTATATTTATATTACATATTATTTATGTTTCTTTTACGTCATTCTAGTACAACTTGTCCAACTTAAATTCACTTAAAATCAAATTTTATTTTTCTATATTAAAATAAAATATATCAAACTGTATTTTTAAATTGTATCTATTTTGAGGTTTTTGATGTGCACTTTCAGAACCGACTGATTAGATCAGCACACAACTTATAAATTACCCGCTTTGGTGGCCTCATGGTCTAAGGTGCTACTCTCATAATAGACTAGACTGCCGATCATGTGGGGATTGAGGTTTAAATTTTGGTCAGGTGTACTTAGGGTGGTTTTTCCAAAATGCTTTTCCACTCTTTCTCCATACAAATGCAGGTACTCTAAATATAGCCTTCATCCCTAAAACCATTAGCCTAAACATGTAACCCGAACTGGTAGTAAGATGCAATTCTAAAAAACAATGTTTAATTAACTTAAATCTAAAAATCCTCAGGGTTGTCAATTCGTCACTGTGAAAGTGGAAGCCCCAATTTAACTAGTGGTAATCTTTCAGCCATGCCAGGAATCGGCCCCTGGTTAGATAAAATTCACCTGTGTTAGTATAAAGAGATGATAAGAAAACTCCACTTAAAATCACATCTGGAAAAACATCTGTACTGCATCTAGTTACAATATGAATCCTAATATTAACAAGAAACCCAAATACAATATGAGTCTTGACACGTCACACTATCTGACCACTTTTGCGGGTGGTGTCTACCGTTCAATAATCAGCATAATAAAGACGATTACGACTATCCGAAATTACATGATTGATAATTAAGTCTTGAACACATATTTCATGCAAGCTCTTGTTACTCACTTGCATGGTGAAATCATTAACTAGATAGTTTGTTAGGGCCATGTTGGTTTGAGCATAGTTCCACCAGTGAGGAGTGGTGAGATGTCCCACCCACTGGTTGGCCAGTTCCTGCGTGATGTACCAAAGGTTGGTTTCCCCTACCAAATCACTCTCCCTGAGAAGTGAGAACATTATTAAGAGTAACCTGTGTGTATTTCTTCAAGCAGACAAGGTACAGGTGACTTAGTTTCCGGTTCAATCAGGAAGTACCAATAGTTAAAACACAAGCATATCAATCTGATGGAATAATATTTAAATATATTTACTTGAGCCATATCTACAAATACATAAAACCATTTTAAGTAACGAGATTTTGTTTGGCATGTTTATCAGAAACTATATTTTAAGAGTAGCTAAGATGCAGAGAAAAGTGTATTGACCCTTCTGTAATAAAAGCCACCGAAAACTGAAAAAACTCAAATGGTAGCAAGTAGACTGATTAGTTGCCATTCCCAACCTCATCACCTCCCCCTCAAGATCCGGAAACCCCAAAAAATGAACGGGAGTTTAGGGACGAGATATGGAACCCAAATTTAATTATCGGTGGGTTCAAAACATAATCACCAGTAAGATTATAAACGAATTCTTAGTATATATTTAACAAAGTCCAATTTTCAAGAACATCAAAGAATCATGATTTATAAAAATAATCTAAAATTGAAGTATCTTTAGCTTAAAATTTTTGAAATATAAATGACTGGAGAATTGATCTGGCAATAATTTTTGGGCTACGAATAGCCCAAAGTCTACTAAATTTTCATTTACTGGTGTTACTTGTGTGATTCTTCCTATGATATAAAATACTTTTGCTTTACAAATTGTAATTATTTGCTTATATTGAAATCTTTACTTGAAAAGAATCAGTCCCCAGTGGTCAGCTGGGTCCGCTCCTTTATAGTGGGGAAGAGCCACTAGGTCCAACTTTGATGAGGGGTATTTTACTCTGAGGTATTCTTCAAGGTATGTCAGTACTTTGGGAGCAAGCTCCACTACTTCTCGAAGTTGGCCGAGGAAATGAGAGCGACCGTATACACGAATGACTGTAACACAAAATTCATAATTAGTTTCATTGACATTTTACCCAAACAATAAGGCCCTAAGACAATTTAAATTTTTACTTTAGTTTTTACCTTCTTCAGTGGTCGAATGGTCTAATGTTCTATCCTCGCAATAGACTGGATTGCCAATGATGGAGAGATCAGGGTTTGAATCCTAGCTGGGTGTACTGAGAGTGGTTTTTCCTAAATGGTTTTCTACTATGCCTACCTCCATGCATATGAGGGACACTTCTTTCAAATTCAACTTCCTTCATCCTTAACGTATTAGTATAATTGGTACATAAGTGTACCTGAACCGGAATTAAGACGTAGTGCTAGATAATAATTTATTTCACAATTATATAGGCCTATATATTAAATTTCACATGTAAAATGGCTTATCTTAAAATTAAATTAATGGCCATTTGAATCCCCATTTTATACATAAACTTGCTTCAAAATTTATGTAGTTTAATTTTACTGTACCTCAACCGTTTTCACTACAAACAAATTTCAACAATTCTTTTTGCACATATCCATCACTATCTATAGTTAAGCACATGTAATAATAATAATAATAATAATAATAATAAATTTATAAAATAAAGGGTGTATAACTTGAACGGTTAATACGACGTGATGCTAAAAAAGTAAAAGGATATAGCTAGACATATTATATTATTAAAGTACTTAAACTTTTTAAATGTTTCTGACTCACTGCTAGAATTTTGGCCTTCGAATATAACATGTTCAAAGTCTGAAATAAGCCATCCTACAGAGAATGTAGATAGGGGAGGACTTTTTTGGAATTGCTGCCATTTCCATCCAGGTTCATCTGAACTGAAACAAAACATTTTTTGATTTCACTAAAATATTGCTTGTTTTTATTTCAAATAAAATAACTTAACACTCTTAATTATTCATTAGCACAAAGCTCTTGGTTTTTTAAATTGATTGATTAGTTTTAGTTTTCTTAAAATATATTTAGAGAGTATATTTTTAGGACATTTTACAGAGATGCATTTAAAAACTTTACTTTTATTCAAAGTAATGATAAAAGTAAAAATATCATTGCTCCTACTTAGCATGCTGAAAATTAAATAAATACTTACAGATAGTCAACTAATGTGATCTATTTTTATGTGCGAGGGACACTCATGAACCCATATATAACGACTAATTAACTGTGAGCTTGAGTACAAGTTTAAACTTAATTATAAATTGCATCGAAGTGCTGTTTCCGATTCTTTACTTGACAACAGTAAAATTGGAAGAAGTTTGCTTAATTTTCTTCAGTTCTCTTTTATATGTTAGGCTGCCTCTGTGGTCTAGTTGTCAAAATTTCTAGCTACAGATTCAGAGGGCTCAGGTTTGATCCCTGGCGCTTCCAGATTTCCATGTAACACAGTGGGTCTGGAACAGGGTCAACTCATCCTCGTAAGGACAAATGAGGAGCTAGTTGATTAAAGAAGTAACAACTCCAGTATAGAGAACTGAGATTAACGGCTGGAGGGTTCGTGGTGCTGACCACATGAAACCCTCTATCCTCGCCAACATGCCTAGGCCGCTTGGTCAGTATAGCTTGCAGGCTGACACCATGGAGTTTTTTTTTATTTGTTAAAATATAGGGAAACAGCTTTTTACTTGTCTAAAACTTCACTTTGATACAAACTAATGCAAAAACTCGAAGTTAATTGCTCTCGCTGGAGGAAAATTTGTGTGGTAATTTTTTTAGAATTCAATTGTCTCTTAGATTTGTTTGTAAAACTCACACATCCTCCAAATATGTCGTGACCATGTTGGATAGGACCTTGGTGTTTTCTTTTCTTGCTACTCTGATCTCAAAGGGAACTTTGTATGCTGGTTCATCGAAACACGGGAACACTCGACGGGCGTTGGTCGGTCGCATATGAGTCGCCCCAAACCATCTGGAATACGTTGAAATAATTATACTTGTATCAAAACTAGGGGCATATGTTGTTTTTTTAGGAGAAAACGGGCTCCTCAAGGCAGGGGGAGGAAGGTGAGGTTAGCCGCATAGTCTAACATGTTACTCTTACATTAGAATGGATTGCCTGTGACAGGGAGATCGGGTTCAAGTCTTGGTTGAGTGTACTGAGATTTTTTTTTTTACAAATGATTTCCTACACTACCTCCATATTATTGCGAGTACATTTCCTCTTAAGCTATTGGTTCTCAAAGGATGTTGACATATTATTTTTTATAAAAATAATAATTTAAATAACTTTCATTCAATACTATTTTATGAAAAGAAATAAAAAAACAATTTTAAAAATTTACTATATTTGTTTTCCACTGAATTTAATGGTTTACAATTAAAAAAGGGAGAAATTAATGAAATTAAAAAAAAATTAATTACACATATGCTCAATTTGTGGTTGAACACAAACACATTTTCTATTCAACTGAGAGAAGTCTCTGAGAATGTCCCTGACCGAGTCTCCCACAGTGTCACCAACTCACACATTCACTGTGCTGCAAGGGCTAACAACAAATAATAGTATGTTATAATAACAAAGACTACAATAAGAAATGAATTGAATGTTAAAGGTTGAATATGACGAAAATGATGTAAATGTGTAATCAGTTTAATAACAGAGATTGAGCAATATGCTAAAGTAAACAATGATATGGGATAGAATGTGGACTAAAAATATTGTGTAAACATAATTGGCAAATTTAAATGAATTGCAGGTCAAATTAAAAATATGAAGAGTATAAATAAATATAGTTAATAGGAAATACATATAAGTGTTGATTAATTAAAATACACTTAAAATTAGTTTAAATAGAAACCCCCCTCCCCCTATTCCCTCTTAACTTCTTTAATGTTTATGCAACTTATCCCCTACTTTAATCCTCAATTTTAGCTTTTACATTTTCATTTTATTTTTCCTCCTGCATATTTCTTAATTTAATTGTTAATATTTACTTTAATTTTGTCTCACTAATTTTCGCTTTCTTTTTTACGTTATTCGTAATTGAATTTAATTAGTCTGCTCATTTTCACCTCACTTAATTTAACTCGTTTCATTTTGCAATTTTAGTATTTATTCAATGTTAATTCTTTCATTTAATTAAATGAGTTAAAAGTTTCTAATTCTATTTAAACTAATTTTAAGTGTATTTTAATTAATCAGCACTTATATTTATTTCCTATTAACTATATTTATTTATACTTTTTATATTTTTAATTTGACCTGCAATTCATTTAAATTTGCCAATTATGTTTACACAATATTTTTAGTCCACTTTCTATCCCATATCATTGTTTACTTTAGCATATTGCTCAATCTCTGTTATTAAACTGATTACACATTTACATCATTTTCGTCAATTCAACCTTTAACATTCAATTCATTTCTTATTGTAGTCTTTGTTATTATAACATACTCTAAACTCCTTACGAAAGATTATTTTTAGAATGTTTTCTAAAATGTTAAATAATAGTATGCTTTGAAAAAAAGGTTTTTAACCACTGATCTAAACCTTATCTTCCTCATCCCAAGTATATTGATATGATTAATATGAATGAGTACAACCCAAATGAGTAACAAAATACAATCCTCGGTCCCGGCACAGATTTATCTGGTTGTCAAACCCTTCTTTCACCTCTGACAAGACATATATTAATCACAACTTGTGAATGTGTGGAATACCAGGTCTCCACCGTGGTTTGGATCCCACATTAAAAGGTAGGCCCTCCATTTCATATCACAAATCACCCTACCACTATACATTAGTGTTAGTGCATATAACCCGAATAGGTAGTAAGATGCAGTGCTAATAATAATAGTAGTGAAATGCGGTGAAAAAAAAGTCTCTTAGCCCAAGCAGGTGAAGCAGTGGTGAACATGTTTTGGCTAGAAGTTAAATCTTATTTGTTTATTTTTTAGCCAGAAGATTATTCCTGTCCTGAAAAAAAATCTAGGAATTATTATTATTTTAACTATCTATCACAAGGTGAAATTTAATAATAATCTTTAATATAACTTTCTATTAAGCAAATCAACTTTTATTATATTAACGTTTGAGGTTCTTGGTAAAATATTATCCTTAATTTATACATCCATTCAATGTTTCAGGGCTGCTGTCTACGGTAAAGACGTTCAAAAATACCAACTATGAAAAGAATAATTCAAATTCTATAACTGAAGCAGTACCTGAATAAAAGTAAGTATGAATCATTTTACAAATTTTAGAATATAATATAGGCATTAATAATTATCACTTAGTCCTCAAAGTGAACCAAAGTTACCCATATGTATGTGTGTTTTATTGATATGTTTATAATAATAGAGACACTTAGGGCTGTATTTACATATATTTATGATAATGATGTAGGCATTGATACTGTATGTCAAAATGGATATTTGCTTAACATAATTATGAAATTAACATTTAGAAACTGTCACATGTCTACTATTGTATGACAATCAATCTTTACCAAAGTTTTCCTAAACTGAGGTAATATGTATCCTCATGGGTACATGAAGTATCTCACTGAATTTTATTAATCATAAAGTATATATATTTCAACAATAGCAAGCTTGATAAACCAATTTATTGTAGAGTTTGATGTGATGTAATGGACTTCCTGTCTTTCCCCTTATCATAGTTTTTGTTTAACTTAACACTTGAATATCTATTGAAATTATGAAGCAACCGTTTATACTTTATAAGGTAGAAGGTATTAGTCTTGTTTTCCTCTTAACAATGAGCTAGAAGGAGTACATTGGTTAAGCCATGGACTTGAAAGGGGAATGTAACTGGTGAAGGTTTGAGAAACACCACTCTTTGCAATACCTTTTTTCCTTAGTTTTATGATCCTGATAGCTTCCTCTGAAGAATCCTTCACTGTCATCTGTATTGAGGTCACCAGAGAAAGCGATGTCTACCTGGTACATATGGTTCTTCCACAGTTTCTCGGAGAGCATGATGATGTACCACTGCCGGTTGGGGTCCTTCTTTGTACTGCTGATAGTTACGCTGGAGTAATACAATGATGCTCTGCATATTTCAAAAAAACTTTGATTGATGTTTTAAAATGCTTAGGTCTAAAAATGCAACGCTATTCATAATTTGTATTTTTAAGCCTAAGATATATCAAAACTGGATTTAAAGACCGACTTAACCTAAATCAGCATAAGATTAAATCCTTAAAACACTCAGTGGCGGATTTCAAAATTTTGCGCCCCTAGGCACAATTATAATATGCCCCCCCCCCCTCTCCCAATTGTTCCAAGGGTTTTAGGAGGTTTTGGAGGAAAGAGGTCTTTGGGGGGAGGGAGGGCGGAGTTAGGATTCAAGAAAAGAGTTCAACGAAATAAAATCTGGCATTTACATGCCCTACAGTAGCTTGGGTTAACATTATGAAGAAAGGAAGACTGACGTCTTTTGCAAAGTACAGTTATTTAAAAAGAAATATTGTCGTTCTGATTTTAACTTGAACTATTTCAATAATGTTGGTCAATAATTTTTAAACGTAATTATCAAAAACAAAATATTAAGACAAAAATAATGCTATCCAAAATGTGCTTTCCCCCAAAGCCGCCTAGGAGTTGTCCCATACCCAGGCTAAGTCATCACTCATCTTTATTAGATACCAACCTTTCAGCTATCCCTACTTACTGTAGTATGTTATTTTCCTTAACTCACCCCTTGAAATTCATGGGGTGACCAATGATCATGTGGGGCTCCTCGCCGTCTTTGTCGTGCGTCTCTTCGTTCAGCTTTTTGATAGTAACGTCTGAATGTGAAATGTTTAAGTCTTCGTGTGCGTGAAGTATCACAGTGTCGGTTCCTTCAAGACATGTAATGTTAATCCATACTCTGCCCTTGAATCTGGCCTCTTCCAGGTATGGTGTCAGATGGAGCCTATATCCGGTGGGGACAACCTTAAAATAAAAATATTTACATGAATACACTAAAATATACACCACAAACATGAAAATATAATTTAACAAGATTTAAACATTTTTTGTGTTACTACAAACAAAATAACTTGTTTATTTAAGTTATAAAACTTTTTTTTTAATCAATAAAAGAACAGATTGGGGGAGGGAGGGGATAAAGGTGTGACATACTTTTAAGTCGGGAATTTTAGGAAATGATTAGAGGAAATCAGGGAAAAAGTTGGGAATTTCATTGGTCAAGTTGAGTAAACACCATGTATTTAACCCTAACATTCCACCCATACACACCCTATGTTAAGTAGCTTTTCCCATCAAAAGTGAATATGATTATTTCATAGGGGAGCTTTTGTGACTTTAAAAGAGGAACTCAGATTTAACAACACTTAAAATTGCAAGTTATTTTGGAGTGTAATTACTAATGGTGAAAACATTAACAATAATACTATTTTTTTACATTGGTATATAAGTATCATGCAGCATGAATTAGATGGTCTATAACCATACCCAGGGTATTGACTGGCAAACCCAGTGGCATGAGATCATTGGGAAGGCCTGGATGCAGGTGGGAGAGGTGGGAGGATAATATTAAAATAGACCTGAAAGAGATAGGGCGTAATGAGGTGGATTGGATATAACTAGCCCAAGGTAGAGATAGGGTGTAATGAGGTGGATGGGATTGATAGAGAAAGCTCAAGAAGGTGGAATACTTTTGGTAGTGTGCGAATTAACTTTTGAGTTCCTTGAGTAAGTAAGCTAGAATATAGTATAATATATGTGTCACATAGCACTGCATTGTATCCACCCTCCCCACATGAACACCATGTAGACATTAGAGCTAACCCCTCCCCTCCACCCCCCTCAACACTGTTTCATGGTTTATGGTACTCTTAATTTATTCTATATATTTGTCACATCAATTAAAAAAACACTACTTTAAAGTTAGGAATGTGCTCTGTTAAAATTTGAAAAGCCAATTTTTAATGGGGATTCAACAGGTTTTATACAATTAAATGGTTAACAAATTAATTCTTTGAGAACATCACACTTAAGTTACCACCTAACACCTAAGTCTAACACCAGGACTCTTGGAAATGAGACAAACATTTTCACAAATTTAAGTAATCAACCAATCCTATTAGTCACGGGCATGTATCAATGGAAAATCTAGCTCAAAATCAGAGTTCTTGGCTGGAATGCCAGTCTTCGAATTGTATACTGTACTTGAAATTTAAGTTTGAATCCTGAGTAGTCTTCTTGAAGGTATTTCATATCTATAATGGGTTTACCAACCCGGCTAGGGCCATGCTGCTGTTTTTACCGCTATTCATTTGTCATGTCACTACATTATTAAATTAAGTTACAAATATTTCAGGTGCTAAACATAGTGATTAAAAACTTTTTTTTTATCGTACCAGCCTATCATACCTGCAGCCACACAAATCATTTATCAATATATATATATATATATATATACTTTTTCAATATTGAGAACTGCTACATTTAATACAAATGTGTTAAGGATGAGGAAGGTAGAATTCAGAGGAAATGTACTTGAATTTGTGTGGAAAAAGTGGGGTAAAGTATTTGGGGGGGG
>CABFOV010000819.1:110613-138299 GCA_902141375.1 Timema poppense | reverse complement strand
GGGGGGGGGGGGGGGAATACCATAGTACATTTGACTAGGATTCAAACCAAAACCTCCTTGCCACTGGAAAATCAGACTAGACAAAATTGATGGATGCCCACCGGTGTGGAGCTTGTCAATATGGATAGTGCTTTACTATATTGACATTTGTTTACTATAATAAATTTTTCTTACAGACCTTATACATTTATTGTCCGAACATTTTAATTTGCAAGTGTTTTAATACCTCTCGAGGTAAACGTAAATCATTGAGGTGAGTAGCGACATCTTCCAGGTCGATGCTTCTCCGTGTCAATCGATGTCCCATAGAGTTCTTGCAGTGTTCACAGTTAACCTTAGCATGAAGGAGTTTCCCTGCAAACGCCTGGTATCCAAACAGGACCAGTGTAACCACACCGATAATTATCTTGTTCATCTTGGGTCTCTTTTAGACAGGCATTACACTAAAAATATAGATCAAATTAGTACAGGTAAGCAAAGGTAAAGTTTTAAACTTGAAGCAAAGTCAAAGTGGATCAAAGATAAGGTTCTTATGGTTGTCACATAACACTACTTTTAATTTTTAAATTATCCATGTTATGGGAAAGGTGAAGAGAAAAAAATCAATAAAGCACATTATGTTTTATGCTGAAATGTCTGCATTTATTTAAATACTTACATCATTCATAGATGTAATTTAATTACTAAGCTGTGTTAACATAACATTACTTAGCTGATTTAAATATTATAATTGGTTAATATTAACCAGACCGCCTCTGTAGTCTACTGGTCAGAATTCCTGGCTGCAGATTTAGAGTTCCCAGGTTCAATCCCAGTCTCTTCCAGATTTTATGTGAAGAAGTGGGTCGCGTAAGGACAAATGAGCTACTCGAATAAAGAAGTAGTGGTTCTGGCCTAAAAAACTGGGATTAACGGGTGGAGGGTTCGTTGTGCTGTCCACATGACACTCTCTATCCACAAATGTTGGCGCTATCTTGGCCAACAAAGGGCGGTCACTCAGTTGGTATAGCTCGCTTGCAGGTTGATGTTATGGAGTTATAGTTCAAATATGTCATTTAGGGAGAAATCTCAAATATGTTCATAAAATATTCTTCCTTCAAAATTTCGAAGATGTGAAGGCTACTGTGGGTGTGAAAGTCAAAGAGAAAGAAATTTGACATTTTGAATTCTGCATTTATAATCTTCGCAGACCTCTAAAAATTGGGTTATTAACAACTTCAGAAAGATTGGTTTGCAACCCAATCAGATCTGAGAGTAATTATCTGTGTTTTTCAAAACCAGGTGAGTTATAAACGATTCAAAGTTCATTACATGTGCTGTACAGACCGCTGATAATCCCGCATGCAAGTTTGATGCCTGTAAACATAACAATTTATACACATACATTTTGAGTCAGTTTAATGGTTTTAACTCTTGGTTTTATTATAATGATGATTTTTTTTCTTAATTATTCAAATTATCCAGGTTTATTTATACTTTATATAAATATGTTTGTTAAGCCCCATTGCATTGCGATATAAGTGATAATTATTATTTAAGTGATATAATTTACTTTCATTATTGTACTAAAAGTTTTTCTTTTAATCTGGTGTATTATGTTTAGAAAAATGTGAATGTTTGGAATGCCAGGCCTCTATCGTGGTTTAGATCCCACGTTAAACTGTGGGTCCTCCATTTCATCTCACAATCACCCTATCATTACACATTAACGTAAGTGTGTATAGCCTGAACGGGTAGAAAGACACGGTGCTAATAATGCTTAGAAAAAGTTTTTTGGAACAAGGACCATAGCACTTCACTTGCCAGTCTCTATAGTGTGTTCATTTAGATATATGTTTGGTACTACCATAGTGTTATAGTTTCAGTATTGACAGTAATTATAATGAATATCATAGCTCTAGTTGAAAAAATATATACATTTGTTATAAGTTTATGTGTATCAAAAACTATTAGAGCTGTACCAATTCAGTAAAACCGATCCGATTGTTTAAAATAATTGTTCATGCTACGATTAGTTACACCGATTAATCATTATTATTATTATTATTATTATTATTATTATTATTATTATTATTATTATTAGCACCGCGTCTTACTACCCGTTCGGGTTATACACAGGTTAATCCTGATTATCGATTATTTGTTAATAATTATTGGGGAATATGCTTAAGGAAATAATAACAGTTAATGTAATTAATACAAAAAGATTTTATTCATAAAAAATATATGTTATGTCTAACCTGTCTAAGTTGGAACTAGATTGTTAGTTTTATCATTGTATGGTCTTATATTTGTTTATCTGATTATGTAATCTTTACATAGCCCGCAACTCAGATGCGGTATGTATATGAGTTTTTTATTATCACTAAACTCCCACCTAGAAAATTTTGTTTTAAATATTACTTAAAAAACAATCAACATAATAATCACCGATTACAATTAATTGCCGATGCACTAATATTCACATTGGTACACCCCTACAAACTAGTATGCAATGATTGTCCAGAGAATCAGTCCTGAAAGCTGAATCAAATTCATTTAAATGAAAAATGACTATCTGGACACAGGTTTGATTCCCTTTTCTGGTTTGTCATTTTTCACATAATTGCATAGAAATATGTAATGACCAGTGTGGCTTAGTAGGAATATGCTGGGTTAGTGGTCCATCTCACATTACTGATTCATACTCACTCAGGTAGTTAATACAGTTTAAACCAGATGTTGTGTCATGATATGAATTTTTGTATTCTACTTTTAAAGACAGTGGTATTGAGACTAGTGAAATTGTTTTACTAAAACCCAACCGAATTGAAGAATAATTTTTTTTGTGAAAAATTTACTAATTTTATCTCAAGTTCACTGTTTTTAGGTGAAGAATGCAGAAAACAGCAAATTTATAATTCTTTTTTTTTGTTTGAGCACAAACTTGTATCTAATTTTACTGTTAATGGATGGTGAGATGGGTTCTTTAGTAAAATATCCAGGGACAACTTCCTCTGTTTTGTTTTTCCCCCCTCAAACTCTAATGTGATGGTTGTGTAAATAGCCTCCCTATTCATAACACAAATCTACTCTGTGTTATGCTATTAAAATTTGTAACCATGCTTATTCCTTTCGAGAAAAAATACAAAATTTTCTTACCGTGGGCTCAAGATTCAATGATTCCAACAACACTATTTCACTTACTAAGTGTGCACTGCCCTAGTAGACCTGTTGCAACTTAAAACCAATCATTGCATTCCTCCCCTCATTGCTCACTCTCGATCCCGCCCCTGCTCTTCACCCTGTCCCTTAACAAGGGCAAATTGATGGTTCCTATGTGCGTCACTAAACAGAAAACACTTTTATTTTTCCTCGAGCAAATGTGACATAATGCTAGGACATGTGAGGAGTGTTCTGTGAAAGGGGGACACTTGATAGACACATCACGTATGAGCGATAGCACAGTAATCTCTGTGTGTTGGTGAACTACTCATATGAGTCTACTGGCTTTGACACTTTGAATGATAGCTTAAATGAAAGATTACTATATTAAGAAGAGCCATGTGTGATGATAAAATTAGGAAATTGTTTTAAATTAAAACTGTTTGAATGCGTTTGTCATAGGTCATGGTTTTGCTTGCATTCAGCATTGTGTTTTTGAATAGCCATATATTTATGGTAAAATGTGTATTATTATCGTAATTTGAATAGTTAAGGATGTGTGGTATTATCTTGATGCTAGAATAAAATACAATCTAGTTGGTAAATTACAGCCTAGACACAAGAATAGAACCAGTGATAGTTGGCTTTGCATGTTAATTTGATACAACTGAGCTGTCTTGGTTTGTTTTATGTCCAATACAGCTGATTTAAGAGTGAAAAATTACCTACCCTGGGTATGAGATACATCATTATTTCATTGGAATGCAAAGTCAAAAGATGTTATGCTCAATCCCATGCATTCGGGTTTTCAAGTCCAATTCCCTGCATTCAGGCTTTCAAGTTTCAATTCCCTGCATTCAGGCTTTCAAGTTTCAATTCCCTGCATTCAGGCTTTCAACTTCAATTCCCTGTATTCAAGCTATCATTTTTAAACTAATTTATATCTGTAATACTTTGTTTTAAATTTGAAGATCTGACACTAAATAGTCAGGGTCAATACCAAGTTAGTGACTGAGAATTCATGAATTGTATTTTAATTACCTTGTTTTGCGCCTCATATATTAATCATACATACCTCTGAGATGGAGACTGGTTTGAATTCAAGTTTAACCATCTTCGGTGGCTGCATGGACTTAGGTGTCACTCTTGTGTTGGATTAGAATGCTGATGACAAGGAGATCAAGGTTTGAATCCCAGTTGTGTGTAGTGAGGGTGGTTTTTCCAAAATGGTTTTCCACACAAATGTGGGTACGCTTCCTTTAAATGCATCATTCCTTATCCCTAACTCACTCACATAATTAGTACATATGTGTATAGCCTAAACAAATTGTAAGGGTGCTTGGAAAAATCCAGATTTAAATGAATATTAATCTTCATATGGGTATTAAATCACGGGGCTACGAGTTCACTTTAAAAGCCTGTCTCACCACACTAATAACATCTATTTTAGGTAGGTAACAAAACTCGGATCAGGCAATGCAGTGTGGTACAATTTTATCTATTCTACTTAAGAAAACAGTTTTAGCATATTTAAAAAAATAAAACAAAATTTAAAAATAAACTGATACCAATTTGGCTGTAGTCAAGTGAAAAAAAAACTGCCTTAGACATGTTTTATGGATGCAAGTGAAATTGTGTATGTAATACCCTGGTTTATCAGCCGTTACACGTGTCAGTGCTGATGACTCCACTTGCGAGAAGCATTTTAAAAGCAATAAAACTAACAAGTTGATATTAAATATTTTTCATTTGTGTATGACACTAAGAATAAGCACCCTTTACTATAAATATAGCCCATAATATATTAATAGAAAAAGTATATTATGTTACACAATTGTATCCAGACTCTTTATGTACATATTTAACAATCTTTATTTTGTACTTTTCTTTTCCAAGACTCTGTCATTCATCCTTTGTTGTTTTTTGTTATTTTTTGTTGTAATATGAAAATTCAACATTATGTTGAACTATCAAATTTACAGATGGAAAACTAGACTTAGCCATTTCAACTCTTTCCTCTCTGACATTGTTGACACAGTGCAATTCTTGTCAAAACACTTTGGACCTTTTGGGCACTGTTTTGGGTGTCGATGCTTAAGTGGACTAAGCTCCATAAAGAGTGGGTCAACACCTCATCTGTATTAAACTAGAGAATACCAAGTACATTTCAAACTCAAACTTTAAACACAAGCTTGAAGACAAAATTAATGTAAATTTGTCCCTGAGAAAAAGAAGAGTAAAGTAGTTGAATAGATCCTCTTGATGTGCCATGTGCAACAAATGTGTCATGAGTTAACAGGAAGGGACAGCCATTATTCACTTAACATGGTTAAAAGCGCTGCGGCCCTGAGTTATCAAGTTAACTGTATCTGCTCACAGAGAATATTGTTACACTACCTACTTGATTTAGAAGTTCTTGCATGTACCGTGACGTTAAATATTATATTTATATAAATACTCTTGATATGTTTTCTACAGCAATCAAATTAAAAGCAATTGTTAAACACCATACCTTTATTTGAAGTGCTAAACCATACAACTAACTATTTGAAATTAAAACTACTTTTATATTTATAATATGAGAAAAGGGTTTACCAAAAGGTTTTACAGAAAATTTAAATATATATTTTTGCCTATTTCAATCAAACTCGGGAAGTACATATACCAATAACTAAGTATGACACAACAAACACTCTATTATTTATCAAAAAATTTTGATGATGGCTAATCTGTAATTTACATATTTTAAGGTCATAAACCTAGTGTATTTTTGTATCAGTTTTTTTATTTTCATATATTATAAATAAATAAACTTTATGGTGTGAGTCTACAAGTGAGCTATACCGACTGAGCGGCCACCACCATTAGCAATGATAATATCAAAATTTGCGGATAGAGGGTATCATACGGTCAGCACAATGAGCCCTTTGGCCATTGATCTCAGTTTTATAAACAGGAGATGCTACTTATTTATTTAAGTAGCTCCTAATTTGTTCTAACGAGGCTGATTTTGACCCCGTTCCAGACACACTGGTTCACAGATAAATTTTGGAAGCGGCGAGGATCGAACCCCAGGACCTCTGAGATCTGTAGTGAGGAACTCTGACCTCTAGACCACAAAGGCGGTCAAATTAATATATACTATATATCAGTGGTTATCAAACTGGGGTATGCGAGCAGCTCTCAAGGGAAAGTTGGCAAAATAACAAAATACTTCGGGAAAACCTTAATGGTTGGCAGTTACCGTTATCTGGTTATTTCCATCCCTTGTCCCCTATTTTCGCTCGGCTGTAGACCAATTTCTGAGAATTTTCAACCCTCTACTTGATACTTTATTTATTAGCAATTTTGATGCCTTTCATCCATGGTGTACCTAAAAAGTAAGCACCGCAATAGGCTAAATTTGGAGCCAGAACTCAACTAGAAAGTTTTTACTGGACAACCAAACATCAAAAAGTTATTCCAAGCCAAGCAGTCACACCCCTCTAATTGAAAAACTTGAGGATTCATAATATATCAGCTCCAGAATTACAATTACAAATTTTGATTTGAAAATATTTTGCCTAGGCTTACTTTATCTCTCTATTTTTGAACGAATTTGTGAAGAAAATGTACAAAACAATCCTACAGACTTTTAGAGTAAAATTATGTTGTTTTTTTTTTAAACTAATCATAACGATTCTCAATAAGAGATAAAGCTATAACAGTAGGATTATCTCTAAATAGCTTTGTCACATTTGAAATATTTTGATTACAGATAATTTTTCCCAATATATTAAATAGATCAATAATTTACCATGTCATATTTTTTTAAAGCCTGTCATTTGTATTTTCTTTTCCTTGGGGGTACGTTAAACTTTTAGTCATGATCAAGAGGTACCATCTAAATAAAAGTTTGAGAACCACTGCTATATTTAATCTGCGTCGGTGGCTGCATGGTATAAGGGGATACTCTCGCAATATACTAAACTGCCAAAAATAGGACGATCTAGTTTCGATCCTGGTTGGGTGTAATAAGGGAGGTTTTTCCTATATGGTTTTTCACTCTTCCTCCACACAAATGTTGGTACACTTTCTTTAAATTCACCCTTCCCAATCCCTTAAATATTAGTGTGGTTAATACATAGGTGAATTAACCTGAATGGGCTGTGAGACACCGCGTTAAAAAAACTATATATATATATATATATATATCGTATTTATTTGTAATATGATATATATCATATTAGAAATAAATACAGTGCAGTCGAATCCCAGCTGAGTATACAAATGAAGATTTTCTAAATAATATGTGTATTTAGTCTTACTCGCAATATATTTAAAACGTAAGTAGAGCCCCAAGTCAAATGCCAAGGGTTTAGGAGCAACTGTCCACTAAAGGAATATTATGTTTCCAATTATCTCACACTTCCTTATCAGAAGTTATCTAGCTGTAGCTATGAACTCTTACTCCTGTTTAGGTGTTTTAATTTTTTATTATTAGGTTTTAGTGTTTTCTTATAGTAATAACATATAATATAATAGATGAGTGTATTACAGGAGGGGGAGAGGTTTGGGAAGGGTGTGGGATGGTTCGGTTATTATATCATGTCACCAAGTGTGGCTGACAATATTGTAAAGATCTGTTTTGGCAAGATCTTTACATCTAGGAGTTTGATTGGCTAGTTATTTACCATGTCCTCTTTCTTATTTGTGAATATGTGGTTGTGATAGATTATTAGGTTAAAATTGAAATCACTAATGTAATATCAAAGAATTATTTATTTAATGTTATCACTGCTCTCTGAACAAAATGATTACACGATCCGATATCACTCATGGTTGTTTAATTAAACTAACACTAACACTAAGGTGACCATCCGTCTCGTATTTTACGAGACAATTCCATATTTATGAGTCTTGTCTCATTTTTTTATAGGTCCAAAAAAAAACATGCATTAATGTCCCCTATTTTAGAAATTACATGGTGTGAATAATTGAAAGTTCAGTATTTTACTATGTATTGCATTGTATTGCACCACTCTTTCCTTCCAGACTTGTTTAATTTCAAAAAGGAAAGAGTGATTAAATATTTTTAAAATATCTTCTGACTATACAGCCATTATCATGATCATATTTACTTTTCCTAATTTTCCTTTTCTGTCCACTTTTGTCGACGTCTTCTAATATCTACTTTACAAGTTTCCTTATTTCTTTATTACATAGTGTCCTACAAACACTACAAGATTGTTATTAGTAACCTAACGTTGTAATGAATAAAAAAGGGTATTTGTTCTTATCTAGGCCTAACCTAACTATCCTTACAGGTAGGTTTCCTTTGCCTTCACTTACTTTACATTATTGTACAGTGTTTATACACCATCTTATTATACAGATACAGCTAAAAGAATATTAGCATTATTACATTTTTATATAATAGTCAGGGTGTCTATCATTCGGGAAAATCAGGGAAAATGGGAATTTGAAGTGATCGGGGAAGAAACGGGAATGTCGGGAATTTGGTAAATTACAACAAAAATCCGGGAAAATGTTGTTTTACTCAAAATATGGAATATAATAATCATTAAATTTGTAAATAATAATGTTATTCAAACTGTAGTTTTTGTTTGTTTGTAGCTGTGTAATATATTTTATGATTCCTAGTAAACAATTTTAATACAAATTTCAAAAAAATGTTTATTTAAATTTTAAAACTTATTAATAAAAAAGATTAGTCTCTCATATAATGAGGGTGGTTTTTACTTTTCTCACTCCCCTTCCACACAAATACAAATACATTTCCTCTAAAATTTTACCTTTCCCATTTCTAATCCATTGTTCTCAATATGTGAATAACCAGATTAGCTAATGATTCACTGTGCACAAAGCCAGCATTGAAGTAAATTTTAATACTTTTTACTTTCTCACATCAGGATAAATTATGGTTATCATGAAGAAAAAAAATTGATCTTGAGATTATGATGACTATTAGTGTTTTATGTCAAAATGAACCCAAAAAAAGTGAATTTTACAAATTTCTCGGTCCCCATTTCTGCCTGTCCCTGGTAATGCATTCGAATTGGTTTAGTTGATTTTGTTTAAATTTGATATTTAAATTTTATAGGATAATTTCTCAGAATATTATTTATTTTGATCCTAGCTTCTAAATTAAAGGTAGTTTACTGATGCGTGATTTTTTTAGGATTTGGAATCTTTCAAAAATGGATCTAATGACTTTGTTTGAAAGTAATATCTAGGGATTGATTAATTTATTAAATAACACGGCATAGCCTACTTTGTTTTTTGTGTTGAAATTTGTTTCTAAAGGATAGTTTATTAATGAGGGATTTTTTTAAATTTGAAATATTTTTAAAATTTCTCTGACGATTTTTTTATAAAATGTATATTTGGGGAGTGTCTGACATATTAAATAGAATTGTGTACGTGTTTGTTTGGAGTAAAACTTCTTTATGGGTAGTTTTAAACATTGGTTTTGTTAATATTTGAATATTTAAAAAAAATTGCTCTAGCGATGGATATCTGATGTTTTCAACATTATANTAATTTTATCTCTCTAAACTTATCTCTCCCTCTAACTTTCTATCTCAAACTCTCTCTCACATACCCTCACATTTTCTCTCTTTTTAACACAATATCTCTCCCGAAATTGTACATGATTTCTTTCTCATACACACACACACACACACACACACACACACACATAGGGTAACTGCTAAACATTATTAATAATAATGTATATTTATTTTCTAAATTAAGTTAATTTAAGGTTAGTTTATTTATGAAACACTATATAAAATTTGAAATTGTTCAAAATTGACCTTTAAGATTGAGTTTAGAATGGATAACTATGGTTAGTTATTCATAAGTAAGAACACATTTTAATGTTTACAATTATTTACAAAGAATTGAAATTTGTTAAAGAAATTTTAACAACTTGGTTTGAAATTTTTATATAAATAGTGTTTATTGTGATTGAGAAGATGTGTTTAATTTTCTGAGGGACACTTACTTAATGGTAGTTTACTGAGAACCTATCTTTGAAAATTTTCTTTGAAGCTATAATATACATATTATGAGAAAGTTTGTGGCATTGTGTCATACCGTTTTTTTTTTTTCTGATTCACCAAAGTTTGTTTAAACTACTTCAAGAACAACGTTCACTTTACACTTGATGATGTTTGTAAGTATTTGCCAGGAAAACACTGATGTAAACCTTTGCCCTTGTCGAGAATGGTAATGAATTGTATATAATAGCTGACCTTTTAAGAAGGCCCTTGCTTGAATCTTATTTAGAAACTTCAAATAAATATTTACTAAAAAGATTACAATTGGAATCAAAGTCTACTCCATCAAGTAGTTCCTTGGCATGAATAGAAAATAAATAGTAAGTAATGGATTGTGATAATAATAACAATAGTGTTAATAATGTTTTATCACGAAAAACATATTTTAAGAACTTTTTTTTGTTAACTATTTTTAAATTTAAGTGTGTATATTTTTATATTTGTAAAAATAAAAATAGATCTTTACATATCATGTAAAATAATCTAAGCCCTACATACATATTTATAATTAAATCATAATGGCAATTTGGTTTTTAATTTCAAGTTTTCTAAAATCTGTCATCAATAAAATACTCTTAGATTAATTTATTTTATAAAAAAAATATTCTTGATTATCCAGTATAAAATCTCCAAATACCAGATTCTGAACAAAATCAATACCTAGCCGTTTTTGAAGATCCATAAAAATCTCAAAAAAGTATCTTTAATACATTATGAAAACCTTGACTTGGCAGAACAATTTTAAGAAATTGATAAAAGGAATTATTTGACTTGTCTAGTTGAGATAATAACAAAATCACACATACACAAAAAATGATAAAATGTTATTAACAAAATTAATTTACTTAAAAAAAAGTGTTCTCTTGTTGTTTAGCATGTAATGGACCTAACAAATAAAATAGCATATGTGAGTAGTGCCAAAACTTCTACAACTTTTTTTAAATTCAATTTTTTAATATCTTCTCTTTAGCTAAAACTATACATTTTTAAAGATTCGAGGGTTGAAAGAAAATTTACGATTCCGATTTGAAGAGAATAGGATTCAACCCATCTCTAATATTTTATTTTAAATCATGAAAAACTGTTTTATGTGCACTAGAAAGTGTTATGATTCAAGAAACATGTTCTTTAAATAGACTCAAGAGACTATCTAATCTCAAGGTATCAAGTCTACAGAGTGGTAATGATTATAATTTCCGCACAATGGCTGTTCTTGGGTGGTCTAAAATAAAGCACAGATTTAATTATTCTTTAGTTTACGAAAATGTTCATCTTCCACTTAGTGCTTACTTGCCTCTAAAGAGCCAATGTTCCCATCTTCCCTCTTTATAGTGTACATTTTACCAATCTTTGTGGATGGTGACAGAGACAAATTTGAAAAGGACACTCTATTCCATCCTGTGTCTTTGATTCACGGTCCACTCCTGCCTCCATAATCATATTAAAAACGAAAATAATGGTGATACATATTTAATGGCAAAGTTAAGAGTTTTATCTTCTTGGCCAAATTAACTATTAAATGCGTGATTTAAAACTGTAGTGAGGGAGGTTGTTTTTGCAGCATGTCTTTCTACCCATGTGGTGTGTGTCAATCTAATCCTAGTGTTATGGGTAAGGTTTAGAAAGGTAGATTTTAAAAGAATTGTAGCTTGATTTTTGTAGATACAGGATGAAAAACCATTTAGGAAATACCACCCTTTATACACTTGACTGGGATTCCAAATTCAAATTTTGCATCCCCATCACAGGTAAATCAGGCTATATGAGCTTGATGCTTAGTCTGTGTGCCTGCCGTCATAGGTAGTTTAGTAATAACTCGTCCTGGTATATCTATTTTTTTGCAAGATCATGGGCTTAGGGAGAATTTAATATTGGGGGGGTTAAAATTGTAAATTAATCACTTGTTAAGACTTATTACTAAACTATAAGAAATAATAACATTGTTTATTGTATACAGTAGTGGTGGAACATTATCTGTGTTATAGGGGGAGGGGATGTAAAGTAACAAAAAAGTTTTTTGAGGAACTTTATACCCTCCTCTCCCCCAGTTAATCTTAGAAAGAAAATTGGATGCTCCTGGAAGCTATTTGTAGTAAACCTCATTTGATGAATTTTTGAAATTAATATTCTTCTAAAGCTATTTAAAATAATGTTCCCCTATAATATTGTTTGAAAATTGAATGTCTAAAAAAACTATTTTAAAAAGTGCTCAAACAGATTTAAAAAAAATTACATTCCCCTACTCAGAATTTTTTTTTGAAATTTGTTTGCCCTAGGTTAAAAGCTTTTAGTGTGTTTCTGGCTTGATTTTCTTTTCTTCTTCAACAAACAGATGCTTCCAGAGGCTATTTAAAGTGCTCTTCAACCAGGAACTTTTTTAAAAAATTGAATACCTCCGGAAGATATTTCGAATGGTCCTTACCAGTTTTTTTTAATAAGGCTCCCCTTAAAAGTTAAAAGTGGTCTACCCCTGAAAATATTTTGAAAATGAAATCCTTTTATAAGCTATTTGGAGTGGGCCCCAACTTGATTATTTTTAAATATAATATGGATACAAAATATATTTAGAATGGGCCCTTAACAATATTTTTTTAATTGGATGCTTCTAGAAGCCATTTAGAGTGATATTTTTCCTGGACAATTTTTAAAAATTAAATGCCTCTTAGAAACTAATTAGAGTAGTCCTTCCCTGGCAATTTTTTTAAAATACAGGTCACATGGATTATGGTTTATTGGATAGGTTTAAAACTCCAATAGAAATATTATAATTTTATTCAAAAGTGTTTTTTTTACAGCCATATGTATTTAGTGAATTGTTTCTCAACAGTTGGAATAATGCTACTATTGAAAATATAATATATTTATTCATACCCAAATAATTGTTTGATATTTTAAAATTATTGTTATAATTATGGCATTTAACAAGATTATTTTTATCACCCTTTATCTCATAAAAGTTGCATTAACCAAGTTCTCTTACATACTAACATTTTACAAAATTACTAGATCTTTTAAATTATTTTTATTTCCCTGGTTTTTCTAAATCTCACGAAAATACTGAGGAGGCTTGTAGAAATACATAATTTTATTATTGCTTCTCAGTAGTTTCGTCACTTTTTTCATGGTAACCAAGATGTTTATCCAGCCATTGTTCCATTATGGGTAACACAACTTCAGTCCATTCAGATTCAGCCTTGATTTTCTTGAGAGCATTTTCTATAGTGGGCTCAGCAACACCAAACTGTCCCTTGTGTGCTGTGTATAATTCAAGGGCCTGAAAACCAAATTAAATGTGCCAAATAAACAAACTATAGAGCAAATAGGATAAAACCCATTCTTAGTTTATTAAAATAATCTAAATTTAGGCTCCATTCATATATAAATTTAGTTGTGTATTAAGGGTTTAGGGTGGAATGAAAGGGAACGAGAGTTAATATCTGAATTTGGACAGTTTTTATGCTAAAAAACATTTTGGCAAAATAAATCATAAAATTATCCAGCATATAATAAGTACATACACACACACACAAATGAGTATAATAGCATTTGAGCAGAAACTTTTAAAATGAATGACCACTGTGATCTTGGGGTAAAGTGATTGCCTCAGGACTCGATGGATGTCCGTGGATTTAAACCCTGCTGGGGTCGACAGATTTTTCTTGAGAAATAAACATCCGTAGCACAAATTCCTTCGTAGGGGAAGTAAAGCTGTCAGTCCCATGTCTATTGTGGAATGTAAAAGAACCCTGGATGGTATGTGAAAATACCTTTATCGGCAAAATCAACAGGCTATTTTGTCCTCGCTCATAGAAATTACTGTGTGCTGATCTAATCAGTCGGTTCAGAAAGTGCATGTTAATTACCTTAAATACAAACATACATTTTAAATTGAAGAAAAAAAAATCCTGGTCGAATGCCACAAAGTTCATGAGAAATATTAAAAAACTGGGGGATTACTATTTGAAGAAAATAAAAACTCAATTGATCCACAGATGTCATATTTTATTTATTTTGACCATAAAGCTTTATTGTTATTAAAACTTCAAAATTACAGACCTAAACTTGTTCTTCTTTCCATCTATCCTAATGGGGCATTGGAGTGCTAGGACTTTTTTTTTAAAAGATCCACCTGTGTTAAGGTACATTCAAGTCTCAAATTTGTTTGATAAGTTAATGGGAATATGCTTTTATTGCTTGATATGAAAAGGTTTCCCTTAAGAACGTGTTATCAATATTGTTTTAACTATGATTAATGCATATTTACACTCAAAATGGAAATTAAAGTTAGTAGAGATGTGTCTATAGATAGGCGAACATAGTTCAAGTAATTTAAATTAGTTAAAAAATGATATCGATAAACACAAATAGGAGCCAGGATCCTTGGCTTGGTGAACCAATGTTCTACCACTGAGCTATTCGAGATTTGTCCTGTTCTCAGAGTCATTCTCCTTTCACTTGTGCCTTAAATCAGGGCTGTACAATTGTTGGTAATCTGATGGCCACATTTAAAAAAAAGATCAATTCGAGGGCTGCATCCAGAACTATAGATACAGTGTAAATATTAAAATAATTATATCAAAAGTCTGGCCGATAAAGTTTAGCAGGCACATCTAAAATTTCACAATAAAAAAAAGGTCATGTTGCTTATAAAAATTTTTATTGAAACATCAGACAAGATATAATTGTTTGTAAATTTAAAATTATTATTTAATTTAAATGTGAGCTCTACAGTTGCCAATCGCAGTAAATCTGAAAATAATGTATTAGCCAATGAACATCTTTATTTAGATTTTATGAATTTAATTGTTGAAAATGTGATTTTGCAAAGATATATATATATATATATATGCTCTCAAGTATTGAGCACATTTTAAGTACCAAGTCCCTTATTTTCGAATAATGCCTTCTTGATAGTAATTTTATAAAAACGTATCTCTTTTTTTTACTGTGCCAGGCCTCCAATCGAGCTATACTGACCATACGGCCATCGCCATTAAAAATAAGGAAATTAAAAAACTTTATCAGTGATATATTTGAAAATCATGCCTCATTAGGGATTTCAATCCCGGATTTACAGTTTAAATCACCATTAATCTACCAATTTACCTAACCAGTGGTACTCTTTTCAGACATACATATTTAGCACTTGCATGTGTATGAAGTACTTTGCAATTTATATATTGAGGAGAAGGAGGTTTTGACAAGTGCCTGCATAGCTCATTCCATAAAGCAATGGATTATTTCTATCCTGAAATTATGATGTTTGAAACCTGAACTGAGCATATTTTTCAAATGTTTCAAGAAACTATTTGAATTTACTGTTATAATTTAACTTTTTTCTCATTTAATTTATTTTTAAAAGTTAGCATGTTGCAGTTTAGTTTCTTTAAGAACTTTAGATGAAAGTAATTTATTTTTTGAACCATTGATATTAAACTTACCATATCATAGTCTTCACGTGTTATTAACCTTATAACAGAGTCCCATACCATTGCTGTCCACAAATCAGGTTTGTTTTCAAGCCTGCAAAAAGTATTTAAACATAATTAGTTTCCTATTCAGTTGTTTATTATTATTTTCATAATTGGGAATGTATGTTTCATAAGATAAAGTGAGCCCTGTGAATCCAAGATTTTCAATTTAGAATATAAATCTTTGTTCAAATCAAATATTTTATATTGAAAATGTTTTTTATAAAATCTCAATTCAATATTATCTTTTAATAAAAATGTTTCGAATAGAATGAATAATGTGTTTTATAAATAATGTTAACAAATATAATCCTGATCTAATATCAGGCCAAATTATACATATAATTTTTAATTGAGCCCAATAAAAAAATAGTAAGGCCATCAAACCTATGTTTAAATTTTGATTAAATAGTTAAAATTACAAAATTCGGAAGTTTATATTTCTAAGTCAAAAATGGATCTACGCTAACTTCCTTTAAAAGCTAAAATTATTCACATGTTTAATACTTATGTTCGAATTTCAGATTGGTATTGAATTTGAATCTGTGATCTTTTTGGATTTGAAATTTTGAATGTAATTTGAATCAAATGCGAACCTTACACATCCTTAAAATACAGTTTTTTTTAGTAATCAATAGTACATTTATATTATACTTATTTTAATTTTATTTATATTACTAAATTTATAACAAGATTTAAAAAAATATACTCAGACCTCTTACTCATCTTCTCCCTCACACCGATCGTCTTTACCCTTCTTTCTAACTTTATTTTTTATTTTCTCTCACTTTATAATTGATCCTACCTCTTTATTTTATTTGCATTCCTCTTT
Organism: Timema poppense; assembly: GCA_902141375.1. Classification (NCBI taxonomy): domain Eukaryota; kingdom Metazoa; phylum Arthropoda; class Insecta; order Phasmatodea; family Timematidae; genus Timema; species Timema poppense. The sequence continues at coordinate 121,788 of CABFOV010000819.1, read as the reverse complement.
CCTTTTCTCTAACATAATAACCTTAAGTCATATATGCAAATAAGTTATCTTACAAACAACTGTTTACACATCTCAAGTGCAAGTTTTAATTTCCAGTGATTTGCATCGTACCACTCATTCTCTCCATCCAGATACTTACACTGAATGGGTTGATATGATGTCTTAAAAATTTATAGAAAATGAACCAACATTTGCATGGAGAGAGTGTAGGAATCCATTTAATAAAAAGTCTTAGTACACGCAACCATGATTTGAACCTTAATCCACCCCCTCCCTATCACCAGCAAATCATACAAGATTAGAGTGATACCTTTTTTCATATGTGTCTTGGAACATGTTTTCTCAAAGTAAAACCGGTTTTGATACACATCCCTATGAGGCTGGCCTCTTGGTCTAATGATCAGTATTCCTGGCTACTCATATGGACGTCCCAGATTCTATTTCTGGCTGATCCATTGGTATTTTTCCCTAAGAGGAATCGTTCCAATAGTCACCATGTTATGCTTAATTAGGCTTAAACTACGTTCAAGACGTTTACTGACACCACATAATCATCATCTCAATCACACCATCTCATCGAGGTGATGTGGCCTCATCTATCTTAGAAGTTGGTTACGAATCTACCACTGCCACTGGAACGCCAGGAATGTTTGGCCTTCAAACCCTTGTGGCATCAGTGGGGGGAGAAAAAAAAACCTTTCCCCCATGAACACTAAAATACTAATCATCATCACAAACAGCTTCCAGCCACTGGCCCACCCCCACCCCACCACCATCCTCCTAAGCATCCTTCCACTCTCCATTCTTTTCATATGGGCATACCATCTAAGTCGTGCCTTCTCTATCCTGTCCTGGCTCTTCTTTTTCTAAAATACTAATCATCATCCAAAATATAACAAGGTTTAGGGGTCTTAAATTTAAACACACACACTCATTCAAGAATGACATTCTGATGGATTGGTTGTTTAACTATAAATCAATGACCCCCGGACAGGGATTTAAAGTTTAATTGTCTTAATTTATGCGCCAAAATCTCTACCGACTGAGCTATCCGAGATATACTCGTAAATGTGTCTTTCAACTTAATAAATCTCCAAGTATACTTATTTATCCAAGTAGTAGTACAGCCACTTGTTACAAAAAGCTCTGTAGTTTGAAGTCATTGCTGTAATACAATGGACTTTTGTGACAAATGGTGGAACTACTAATTAACAACATTAGTACGATAGTGTAATGTCCTCTTGACAAGGCAAAGACATTGAGTATCTCAATCAGTATATAAATCTGTGCGTAAAGGCTGGATGACTATGTCTCAAAACACAGGTTTAGGTGTAATTATTTTATATTTACAAGATAGGCAAGGCATGCAGCCTTAGCCAATCACCACTGGCCTGATATTTCATCACTTGAACTCTATCGCTGATCTACTGTAAAACTTAGAAAACTATAAAAGATAATTAAAAAACTAGAACATTGTCAGATGATTCATTATAAGTGAACATCTGGCGATTATATTTTATATCTTGAGAACTAAAAGTGAAATATACAAGTAGATAACCATTCTTACCTTGATTTGACTATGTCCCAATTATTCTCCAGGAATCTAAATAATGTGAACCAACCGACATAATTGCTAGTACTCTGTATAATTGTAATTTCAATAGAGCGATCGGTGAATGCTGGGTTGCCTTCAATAAAGATGGCATTTAACAATCTTAAACAAAAAAAATATTGTGGATTTTATTTTAAAATAAAGTGAGGATTAGTTTCAAAAATGTAAATAATTCCAGCATAGAAGTAAAAGTTTGATTTTGATTAAAATTGCGTTACAGATAAAGCATATAAAATAACCCTGTTGATTTGTATCACAATTTTTTTTAAGTGACAATGACTGTTTTAGCAATAATTAAATCTTATTAGAGCTAACAGATTAGGAAGCAATACATGAACCAAAACCAAACATTAATTTTTATACATAATGCAACGGTTTGAAGAGATGGATTGAATCCAAATCTTTAATTTCCTTTCAACTTTGAATCCAAATTTGACTCCTTGAAGCTTTAAAAATGTACTATCTTCTTTAAAGTGAAAGGATTTAAATTGGATTTAAAAAAAATCAAATTTGCTATTTTGTTTGTAATTTTTATAACTACTTTAAACACATTTATTTTTCTAATCACAGCGTCTTACTACCTCTTCAGGTTAATATGCATATATACTTACTTTAATGGCATAGGGATGAGGAAGGAAGTATTTTAGGGGTAATCTACCTACATTTGTCTAGAAGTAGAAAGAGAAACCATTTAGGGAAAAAAAACACCTGCAATAGACCCAACTGGGATTCGAACCTCGATCTATCCGTTATCAGCAGGCCAGTCTATATTAAATTTTTAAACAACAAAGCTAACACTTTTTTAGTAAATTTACTCATATTAATACAATTTGGGCCCTTTTTGTGATTATGTTACTCCCCCAACTACACAGATCTATATAATTAATTTGACCAATTGCTTAAAATAATATTATTTCAAGTCAAGGTCTTCATAATTGTATTCAAGATCCTTTTTTGAAATTTTTATGAATCTTAAATACATCAGGATTCAAAGAATCAAGGATTCTAATGTCCCATCTCTAATTGAAATTAAAATTTTTGGACTCAAGCCACATTGAGGGAATAGCCATAAAAACAAAGATACATTGTGTTTCAATAATAACCTTTAGTTAAAATTATTCAAATTAGAAGTAAAAAAATCAGTTTTTACTTAATGATCCAACAAGTTAAGTTTTTCACTTTAGAGAGAAGCAATCACCAAACTATTGCTATGTGTATGTACAACACTTAGTTTACCATAAAAGGTAGCAAGCTCATCTTACTTGTTTCTACTATAGGGCAGCTTATATGATAAGACGATAGCGGAGGCCCGTCAAAGTAAGAGAATAATCTTTCATCGTAAATGGAGTGTACACTCTATTTACCTTGTGTACCTTGAACAGTTTAACTATGAAAGATTTCATATTATAGGGCCATCATTTAATTTGTCAAGGACAGAATGCTACCTTTCAGGATAAACGGAGTGTACAAGGTACTCAGATTTATAACTTATAAAGGATGACAATCCCAACCACATGTAAAAATAATAGCCTTTCTCTCACGTTTATCTTTAAATACATACATTTACTAAATACTTATAAGATTTGTGAAACAAAATAATGTACACTGTTACAGAAACATTGATAAAAGAGGAACATCTCTGTCCACCAAAGGACATAACAACAAATTTCATATTGCAAAGACCTAAATAAAAATATATAGGTATAGGACTTATTTGCTTATAGCTCAAAAACTTATAACGTTACAATGAAAAGTTGTTTTGTATCTCAAATAGTTACGGAGATGATCAAAGTTTGAAATGTTTGCTTATGTAAAGTACCCTCAAAGTCACTTTCATGGAAAAATGAGAATTGCCTTTTTTTTTAATGGTAAACAGTGCCTTGATACAAAATTAATCAAAACCGTTAGAGTGAACTACCATTAATTTTAGGGTTAGCTATATAATTCCATTAACTTCTGGAAATCTTGGAAAAAATCCTAAAGTTTTAGCCTGATCGGTAAAATGGTTTTGGCTCTCGGCCGAGATACACAAAGTCACACACACAGACAGTATCATGAAAACCACTTTTTCAGTTTCAGGGAGTAATTAAATGTCGACTTTCATCAAAATCTGAATTTATATTATTTTGACGATCAAAATAAGTACTTCTCTCTTAGAGGGGCTCAAGAGAAAGTAAAAGGGGCCTCACAATAAAACTGTATTCAAACTGGAAACTGACCTCTCAATTTTCTCCGGCTGTCTAGGGCATCCTATCAAATATTTCACAACTATCTGACACTCCCCACCCGGTACTTTCTTCATCATGTTGATTGTGTGCTGTAGACCCGCCTCATACTCCTCCATGGTACCTTGTTTGAATGCCTGACAGATCGGTGCCATTCCTTTTGGTGGCCCAGAAGTATAATCACAGCTATGAAGAGGAAAAAAGAGTATCAATTTTAAGAACATCTTTTAAGGAATTGTTAAAATGTTTACAAGAAGACAACTTTATAGAATGTCCCACCAAGGTGTGTGTCAAACATGTGTAAACAACCCAGTTCAGACCATTGGTGTGAGCATAGGGAGGCCTTAGGTTCTCCCCAAATCAATAGATTAACCATACAAACCCCTTAGCTGTCAATGTGTAAGCTCCTCAAAATAAAATATAAATCAGCATCTTCAAACTTTATTGGCAGAAAACTAGTAAATAATTCACATTTTAATAGTTGTGGGTTTTTATTTGATCATATCAAATATTCAAAATCCAAAATTACACCCGCACATGCCTAGCTATGATTTATTTTTTCTTTAAATTTGAATTTGTTCACATTAACACCTCATTTTCTATAGAAAATTAAGATCATAAATAATAATTAATTAATAGCATTCTGTTTGTTGTAATGTGAATTCAATATCCGATTAATTTGTAAATGAATGGTTCAGGGTCTAGTTTTCCCTATGATTAAGTTGGTCTAAGCCAATAGTAAGCATCATAATAGCTTTAAAATTTCCAAATCAAAATTTGAGAAAAATATAGGGGTGTACGAAGCTTCAAAACAAATATCAACCTCGACTTGGCTTTAAAAAAAAATCCTGACTTTGACAATTATAAAACTTAGCCAATAAAAATGTTGAAATTTAAAATTAGCAATTTATCGTAAATTATTGCCATTCTAAGCTGTTATACATTACAAATCAATATTCATATGGAAACAATCTGAAGTAACTGAATTGTAAGTTGTAAAAGTAACTTGATTTATCAGATTAAAATAAAACAATACAAATATTTGTGCAATTAAACATTTTCTAAGTAATTTCATTGCACTAAGTTAAATAAATAACTGTAATAGAATATTTTTTCAAGATAAAACAACTTTCAAAACATATTTGAACTTTGATTCAATATCAAAAATATCTCTGATATTTGTTTTGAGTTCGCTTTGAATTGAGAAAAGTATTTTTGGCACACCACTTTAAATATTATAAGACTCAAAATACCCATTTCTGATATTTAAATTAGACTTACATTTTGTGAGGGTCTTGGGTCTCTATCCAGTCCTTGTAAAGTGCTTGTTCCTGCTCGTTATAAATAGGAGGGTTGATGCTTTCACTTTGATGTTGCAGCTTAGTAATGAGCAACGCTTCACTTGGTTTGGATTTATCTAAGTTAATTATTGCTTCGTTCATTAATTGTATCATGAAATCCTGTAATAAAAGAAAAATGTCAAATATTTATCAAAAATGTGAGAATATTTATAATTTTTTTCCAGTACTGTATTGTTGACATTAAATTTTATTTTATCAACACCATTGTTATACATTTGTCTATTTCGTGAACAGCAATAATCATTTAATTGTTTTACATTCGAACAAGATTAATATCAACCTCTACCTTGAATTTCTTTCCGACAGATATTCCATCCATATATCTTCCCACATGGTCGAACATAGTAAGCATGCGATCCCACGCATAATCATCGGTCTCATACTTGAGGAACTCGGAAACATTCAAAGCAGTGGCAAAACTCAACTCCCCACCAAACGCTAAGTTCCATGCATCGTGAAGCACCTTTCCTCTTGTGGCTGCAGGCACGTTTGGCTTCTTGCCTTGAAGGCTGTCTTTGAGGTACTGCGTGATTAACTCCCAGTTCTTTTCGTCATAGTTCACCAGAAACATGCCTGTTTTTGGATGAGAGAGGTTAAAGAAAGGTGCGTATTTTTTACTATAGTTCTCTGAAAAATAATTTTCTATCAAAATGGCCTCCTTAATATAATCATAAATGTCTTTGATGTAACAGTTAAAACACATAACAAAAAGGTTTTTTATAATGTTTTTTCAAATGTGAAATGTTTTAACATAAATTTTAGTTTACTAAATTAGTATATCTTATTACAATTCTTATATTTATAATTTTTTAAGGATTCAAATCTCAATTCTTGATATTTTCTCAAATCCTTGAATCTTAAATAACCTTAAGGATTCGAGGATTATATGCTCCCTTCCCTAATTTATACAGTTGTTTTTTATTTTTCATAAGTGCGGTATTAAACTCTCTCATTTATTTTATAAAGGAAACACACTCATTTCATAAAATATATGATACGAGTTCTGAGGCCATCTTTGGTGAAAGATGTTTTATTACATTACATCACTTTTATTTCAAAGTTTGTACACTAGATGAATTAACAGCTGATTGCTATAAGAATTAGATATTGAAGACATTTATGAATGGACCGAGAAACTTGCTAAAAAGTTTCTCACCAAAATTGCTTCATTGCTTTATAAAAAAACACATTTTAGAAATCATCTAAGTGGAGTCATATAGAAAACTTTCTGTCCATAACATACAATCAAATTTTAAAGTACCTATGTTACAATTGTAGCCATTTTCTTTGATAAAATCATAGCATATGTTTTTTAAAAGATTTGTAAAACACATTATTTTATAAAATATATTTGGTGAATCATCGAAGGCACATCGTTTTTATTTTATTGAAGGTATTTTATTAAATAAATATGACAGTGTGACCACTTTTATTGAGTTTACACATTTGATTGCTAGATACAGCAACAAGTAATATAGTCTCTGTTCATCTCTGAATATATAATGATTTCTTATCTAAAACAAAAAGAAAAGAAAGATCTCCTTATCAGTTTTAGTATATTATACAAGGTATTAACATAGTCTGAGATGAAAGGTGATTCTTATTTATCAACTTCACTAAGATTTGGCTTGCCAATTTTTTTTTTTACCACCAGTGAATGTTGGGGAAGTGCCAATTACTTTAACTTCTAATTAAGTAATTTTTCAAACTAAGAATTTATTAGAAATACCAGCAAACTAAATTGAAATTTACCAGTTTCCTCCGGATTGAAGATGACAAACTGGTCCTTGTCTGGCAAGTTTTGGACCGTGACTTCCTTTTGGTTCTTCATCCACGCTTTTGGACGGGGAACAGAGGCGTTGAGGTTGTCAGGAGTGATGTACATCAAGGGGATGTACCACACCATATCCCTACCAGATATGTCATGGGGGCGCTCCCGCAGAAATATTTGCTTTAAAACAATACATTTCATGGGTTTAATCTTCATGTGTGGAGTTTGTCATTAGTAAGGAGCCTTGCTGCTATCAAGAGTTTTTAGGTGCTATACATAAGTGTAGGGCTTTCCTCATTGAGGGTCTCCAGGGTATCCCTGTTTAAACTCAATCTCTGAACTTATTCAGACAGGGAACAAGTGGTTCAGAGTAGGGTGCATGTGTACGTGAACACCCAATATTTTGAATAAAATGATAGACTTTTTTTAGTTTCAAATAATAAATTAGCCTATCTCAATCTATGTAGTAGTTTATTACTCCAAACAATCATGCTATTTTATTGTGGTTACCACTTTCATGGCATAATGTTTGGCAACTGTTTCTTGTGTGGGCACCGGAGATAATTTATTTTATGCAGTTTGCCAACATGGTGTGTGCATTGGGAAAAATGGTTCCATTTGAAAGGGAATTTTTACTCTCCATTGCATCCTGTATCCATCTTTCACTTGTTTACCACTTAGTAATATTTATAAAAGCTCTATTTGTAATATTTCCTATAATGTTAGTAGTGAATTTGTTGAGTTCTTTAAGATACTAACTTCTTAATGGGCAAATGATTTTTTTTTTTTGTATTGGAGGTTGACATACTGTGGGAAATTTCTTACAACTCTACATTTTTATCTGTATATTTTTTTAATGACAATGATTAAAGATATTTAGTTCAAAATTTAGTTAAGGTACTCGGTGCTGTATGTTTGTGCTTTGGCGATTTTGGACACACAAACAATATTTTTGAAACATTTAATAATAGTTATAGCATATCCATAGGCTTTTCTCCCTCTCCATATTCTGTCTCTCTTCTCTTACCCCATTATCCCTCTGTTTATCTTAGCTCTCTATATCACTTTTAGTACTCCTTGATTATTTGATTACATATATATTTTTAAATAAAAATAGTAGTTAGCCTTTTCAAAGCTCAAATACAAAATAATATTATTTAATTCATGTGTTTCACGATCAGATATGTAATGTTTGTCGGCAGAATCAGTGCTGATAGCTAAATCAGAGACAAACAAGAATGGCTAACTGATAAAGCATTAGTGCACTAAGCCAAAGGTCCTGGGCTTGATTATTATCTCAAGGCTGTTATTTAATTAACTGAACAAATAGTATTATTTAAATATTACTTTTTATGTGAAATGTCAAACTCAAATTCTTGAATGAATCAAATAGCCGAAGCTATCATTTATGCATTTTAGTGAGGATAGCACCATTTAGATATCATATTCTGAAAATTGAAAAATGACACCTGGACACGGGAATCTAACCCGAAGCCGAAGGTGCCGGGTTCGATTCCCGTGTCTAGATGTCATTTTCCAATTTTCAGAATATATCAAATTCTTGAGCTAACCTGTTTCACTTGAGCGGTGTTTTTCTCATAGTCCCTAGTTACAGTGATGAACGGATAGCGCTCTTTACTAATCCAGGACTTGGCAATGTCTGAAACTCTGATGTCTTCTGGTAGAGTCTCATCATTTCTTCCTTGGATTGTGAGGGAATCCCACAGGTCTTCATAGTGAAATGTTTTGTACTTTCTGAAATCATTAATTCTTATTGGTTTTGGCATATGTTTAAAAAGATGGTGTAATTTTTAATTTTTGTAGTGTTTAGTGTTCTCAGAGTATAAATAAATGTTCTTGACACTTTCTAGAATATTTACATTCATATACCCCTGATCTATAGCAAATCATGTATTAATTCAAACATAAACCTATTTGAGAAAAACACAATTTTATAGTAATAACAAAACTTTGGAAACGTGTAAAACCTTCACACCCTAACAGATATTTTTAGAGAAAAAAAAATGGTTTTGGGAATATTGTAGGACTATTATATAATTTTTTTTATTTAAAACTAAAATTATTTCACCATACACATTTAATAACCACTTCAGTGGCCACACAATCGAAGATGTCACTTTCTCAATAGACTAGACTGCCGAAAACATGGAGATTGGGGTTCGATCCCAGTCAGATGTAATGAGAGTGGTTTTCCCCTAAATGGTTTTCCACTTTACTTTCACATAAATGTGGGTACACTTCCTCTAAATTTAACCTTCCTAATACTTAACACATTAATGTAAATAGTACACAGGCATATAACGCTATCGAGTTGTAAGATGTGGGGCTAAATAAACAACAAATACATTTAATAAAATTAATACACATTATCAAATGAATTTATCCACACAAGGTGTGAATTGATGTCAGTGTGGCTATGTCCATAGGTAGGTGGACATTATTCAATTAATTTTTTTTAGTACCACGTCTTACTACCTTAATTAATTTAAATTAGCCATAAAATGACTCCCAGACACAGAATTCAGATCCAGTGCCAAGGAATTAATGCACCAATTGTCTACCAAAGTGATTATTCACTCAAAATTTAAAGTCACTTTTAATTTTGATTATTCACTCAAAATTTATAGTCACTTTTAATTTCTGCTTATAAGTTTTATAAGAAATAAAATATAATACTGGTTAAATTATGAGTATGAACGGAAATAGTACCTGTCATCCAAAAACCGGTGCATTCCTCTTTTAAATGTTTCATCTGACAATGTAAAGTTTAACATTTTAAGCAGCCAACACACTGTAAAAAAAAAAAAATGAAAGTCAAATAATTGAATTTAAAATTCTCAGATCAGAGTTTTATTTGCTCTGATAAAACCAGCTCCTTAAAGTATGATCTCATTGTTAGCTTTCATTTGCATTTAATAATAGCAATATTTTTTTGTTTTAATGATTACTACAGTATCTAAAATATATTTGAATGCACTAGAAGAGAATCCGCGTTTTTGTCCACATTCTTGCAGTTTTTATAACAAAAAAACCTTTTTAGCCAAAACAAATAAATATTGCTTCGATAGATGTGTTTGGCTTAATTTTCTGCGCAGAGAAATCGCAACAGTCCTTGAATATTTTTATCATGGGAATTTTACTACAGCTCTATCCTCTCATTTAAAAAGTTTCTGATGTTGGCCTCGGAGGTGTAAAATGCTTGTCTCAGGAATCAAAAGTTAGTGGGATCTAACCTGGTCTGGGCAACGCATTTCTCTTTAACTGTAAAAATCCTTAGTACAACTTCCATCAGAGGAAAAGTTAAGCTGTCGGTTCCATGGTGATTGTGGCATGTAAAAAACCCTGACAATGCCCTTTCTTGGCAAAATTGGTAGGCCTTTTTGCTCTCGTTCATAGAAATTCTTGTGTACTGATAAGCAGTAAGTTTAGAAAGTGCATGTTCAATACCTAAAATGAATTATAAAAAATGTTTCTGATCAAATTTGGTGTTGTCCTAGACAAATAATTGATAACTGTTGAGATTACTTAATATATAAAACTAAACTAAATATAACTACTGAAGCCATATTTTATTTGATTTTGACAAAAAGGTTTTTATGTTATAAAAACCATAAAAAATTCATATCTCTATTCGCATACCTTTCACCCCATCTTAAAAAGAAATATGTTTCAATCGATCATAATAACAGTGATAATTAAAATTGAAACATTATAATTTTAACGATCTAGAATTTTGTTTTTTAAATTTTTAAATGTAATTCTTTATGTTAAAATATGTTATAAATTATTAGGTCGAAAAAACATGTTTTAACATCTCAACTTTTGAAAATGTTTGGTCAATAAAAATTACTCAAGGAATATACCATTATCTCTCCACTGTTAATAATCCTTATCGCAATTAACTTAGATTGTGGAATAAAAAATGACATACCTCTTGAAACGTCACTACTTTCTCGTTGTACAGCTTTATTGGAGTATGGCTCTGGCTTGGAAAAAGCGTAAAGTAAAGCATGTTCAAGGGGTGAATATGTATTAAGTCTCTGAAATATAAATAAAAAAAAATTTTAGCTGCATAAACTAATATTAAAGGTAAATTTAAGTACATGCAGTCCATTGTAGGGTTGTTTATTATCAGGGTCTAGATGTTGATGACATGTCATGTGTTTTTTTTTTTTTTTTTTTTTG
>CABFOV010000819.1:48853-110528 GCA_902141375.1 Timema poppense | reverse complement strand
TCACCATATACAATGCTCATTAGTACATAAACTCTGTTCATGATCCCCTGGTTGTAAAACTGTATTTATAGGTCAGTTTTTTGGTCATTTAAATTTATCTAATCTTTTCTTGGATCGTGTAATTTTTTAAGCATTTTTCAATCAAATTTTAAAGTCAATTGAATGCATTCATGTTGAATAAGTGTATTTTTAAATAATATTGGTATTTTATAAATGCATAGTTGTTTTAAACACACAGTTGTCTGAAATAGAAAATAATGTTTACAATGAACTTTGTATCCTCTTTGCATTTCTGGTGATTCATTGCAATTGGGTTGTAGAGGTTCAAGTTGGGAGGGAATAGCTCTTAAAGCAGATGTTTGTAAATCAATGTTTTAAATAACATTGAAAGAGATTAGTTGTAAAAGTCTTTTTATTAGTAATACTTAGCACCATGTCTTACTACCCATTTGAGTTATAAGCTTCAAATCTTCTTTATTACATACTCTGTATGTATATTTTTGTTTATATGTTTAGGTCATTTTTTTAGAATTTTGAAGTCAAGATACAGATGATTTTTTAAAATCTTATTTGGGTCAGCAAAATCCGGGTCCAGATTATTATACATTAATTACAAGTAATAAGTGGTTTCTTTATATCCGCCATAAAATATGATTTCATTAGAATAAAAGTAATTTTTCAAGTCATACAGTTATTTAATTGAACTAAATCTTAAAGAGTTATAATGCATTGTATAGTGTAGACTTTGTTTAGTCATTTTATTAAAGCAAGTGAACAGGCTTCTATATTATGTCACACTTATTTAGTTATGTTTGCCGGTGGTTGGGAGGTCAGAGTTTGAATCCCTACTGAGTGTACTGATGGTATTTATATATATATATTTTTTCTTTGTATAAATGGTTTCCCACTCTTCTTCTGCTAAAATGTGGGTACACTTCATCTACAGTTTATTTTCCGTATCCTTACCCCACTAATGTTAAATGTGGAAGCCCAGGCTGTAAGTAAGTTACACTTTAAAATGTGACTTAGCTAGAGCATTAGATTGTCTATTGTGTTAATCCATAATATCAGTTTTTGGGTTGAAAAAAATCTGTGTCAAAATTATTTTTTTAAATAAATAATTGTTTGAATAGATTATTAGATGTGCTACCTGCTTAACAAACTCTTGTGCCAAGTATTCTGTGATGGCCACGTTGATAAGTGAGTCACTCCACCAGTAAGTGGTGGTCAAGTGGCCAATCCACTGAGCGGCTACATCACGAGCTATGTACCATAAACTGCCTTCGCCGGTCAAATCTGACTCCCTGAAAAGAATATTAATCAAGGGCCATATTTTAGTGCTACATTTGCACACAAGTCTTAACAATTTAATCTAAGGAGAAACTATGACCTAACTAATAGGTTCTACACTGACATTCTCCTGAAGAGAAGGTGGAAAGCAACTAGGTAGTATTTCAGGACTTTTTACTCTCGTTTAAAATGATTCTGGTCAAATATGTTTTGATGCCCTTGACAAATAAATATTCAAGAACTGTTGAGATAACTATGACTAAAAAATTAAATCAAATAAAACTACTGAAGCAATATTTTATTTATTTTGACCAAAAATTGTTATTTTATATCAACACTGTAAAAAATATGGACCTAAACTTGTGCTTCCTTCTGTCCCACCTTAAACCCTATGCCTCATCCGTTTTGCAAAAACATTTTTCTTAAAATAAAGAGATTTTAAACCATGCACAAATTCTCATATATTCTAGTTAGAAACTTTCTAATGTTATTTGTATCAGCAAAAAATTTCAAAAGCTGTTTGGATATTCTTGAGCACAAACTAATTTTTTTGATGAATATGTTCTTTACTTGTAAATAAGCAGTCCCCAAAGATCGTCAGGGAAGTAAGTTTGGTTGTCGGGTATTGCCACAAGATCAAGTTTCATGAGGGGGTAGGGAACATCGAGGATGTTTTGCATAAATGTTAGGGACTCGCTCAGGACCTTCTCAGAAGCCTCAAGCTGCCCCAAGAATTCTGGTCGAGCTGACACTCGCAGGTAACCTGAAAAATTTTACAGTAGTGTAAAAAAAGTATTCTTATTTGGCATAAGTGAAATAGACTTTTTATATATATTTTTTTACATATAGTTTATTTTATATCACATTTAAATTTTGTCAGTAATATATTCTATAAGATAATCCGCAAACCTTTAAATAGCATGAATTTATATAGAAACATTTTTATCAACAACAAAATATATTTATATTTTATAAAAAGTTTATTCCTTTGAACATAATTCAACTATGTCTTTTACTCTACTACTCTTTGTTTAAATTCTAGTTTGGTCAAAAGATTTTTAATGTATTCACATAGAATGTAAGCAGGTAAGATCAAAGTTAACTCTAAATATGTTTCCACACACTTAAACAAATGCTCTTATGTCGAGAAATTAAAAAAAAAAAAGTATTTTACATATGAATTTTCACTGTTTTTAAAGCCATATTACATTTATTTTTGGTTTATTTTCATTTACATGCAATTGTTAGTATTTTATTTGAAACTACTTTAAAGTGTGGTTTTCATTTCATAGCAAAAAAATAAAGGTGAGAAATTTTCTAATGGTATGATTTATAAAATTGAATTTGAATCATTTTTAGCTGAAATCATTGAACCACATCAATTGTTTTAGTTGTTACAATAATTTACCCTCCTGGAAAGAATCTCCCGTGAAAGTAGCGTAGTGAAAGTCTGAGACGAAGACTCCTGCAGAAAAGGTTGACATAACAGGTGTAGTTTGGAAGTGATGCCATAGCCAGGCTGTGTCCTCCGGCCTGAAGAGGAAAATAAAAAGATGTAGTTTGTTGCTGTTCAAATAGACGGAAAAAATATATCTATTTTTCACGTTAAAATTTGACAAATATATAATAATAGTATTACTTAATTACTATATGGAATTAGCAACTTGAAGGCTTATCGCTGCACCTACAAAAGTCTCTATTTTGAGCTAGCTCCAGTCTACCTCACTACACCCTATCCCTATCCCAAGCTAGTTCTATCCAGTCTACCTCATCACACCCTATATCTTTCAGGTATATTCTAATGTTATCTTCCTATCTGTGTCTTGGTCTTCCCAACGGTTTTCTTCCCATTGGGTTTGCCAGCCAATACTTTTAACATGGTCCTATATTCTCCCATTTGCGCCGCATGTCCTACCCATTGTAATCCGCGAGACATGATCATCTCACCAATGTCTTGAGATGAGTACAGGGTATGTAACTCATCATTACTTAACCTCCTCCATTCCCAAGTTTTATAAATATGTTTGAAGAGAATGCTATATGCATACAATTTTCTCACTGTTCCTAACTAAAGTTAAAACCAAACATATGTTAAGAAATTGATTTATAAACTATACACATCTCTCTAATTATTTGGTTTTAAATTTCTATCTCACCAAGTTTTTTTATATCATAATTTTCTATTATCACCTAGAAAATATAGAGTTTCAACTTTAAAACACTTAAAGCACTCATAAAAGGATTGGATTTTATTTTAATAAAATATGCAAATTTTGAATTTTAAATGACTCACTTTAAAAGAGACACCAACATTCATGAAACATGATATGATTAAATTCAAATATTCAAACTACCAATTTAATTTCAAAACATTTATATCATTAAATAAAAATGTTCTTTCAAAAGTATGACCAATATTTTTTTTTATTATATAATTAGCTAAAAATAAAATGAAATAAACATTTTAATTTACTGAGCTTGAACTACAGCAAACATTTTGATTTTAAAAATTCCTGAATTGTCTACAAATAAAATATCAGTTTCACTTACATTTCTTCTGTGTCTTTAATTGGCATATTGGACCAGACGTGATATTTTCTCTTTGCCCCAACACTAATATCAAAGGTAGCCTTCAGAGCAGGTTCATCAAAACAGGGGAAAACACGTCTTGCATTGGTAGACCTCATCTGGGTGCCTGCATACCATCTGTTGAGTCATTTATAAAGGTATTATTTTACATATTAAGGTTTGTTTATGTATGATGTGTTTGTGAACAAATAAGTTCTCGTTTAGTGAAAAAAATCCAATTGTGTAGACTGTCACAATCTCTACATGATGTTATGGTTGATAATATGCTCACTTTTTTTGTTGGGTTTTGGAGTCGACATAGTAGCCTCGGAAGAATCCTTCATTGTGTTCATCATTGAGTTGTCCTAAGAAGTTTAGTTGAACTTCATACATAGTGTTCTTCTTTAGTGACTCTGCTAGCATTATGATGTACCACTGCTTAGCAATTTCCTTCTTTGTACCACTCACACTTAATTCACGAATACTGGGGCTAGAAAAATCAATGTTACTATATTATTGTTTGAATCTGTTCTAGTTTGTTAAATACATTTTTATATTTGAAACTATAAGATGAATTTTTAAATGTACATCCGACAGTCTTAGCTATATTTGGAATATTATTAATTAAATATTAGAATAGATTATTTACATTATTTTTCAACGGGTTGTGAATTTTTTTAAAGGATAATATTTTATTTCTAAACAAACTCACCTTGTATTTTTTATTTTCATGACAGCTTCACTAACTCTTGCTTCCCCATCGGCGGAGATTTGTTTGACCGAGATTGTGCTCTGTGATATGTTGAGATCTTCATGAGCGTGCAAGACAATAGTGTCTGTTGCCTCCATACAGGTCACATTGATCCACACGTGACCCTTGAATTGGCCCTCATCTACATTTGGGATGAGCTTTAACCTGTACGAGTTAGGTATGACCGCTCGGGGGAGATAGAAGTCATTCATATGTGACAGAGCGTCTTTCAGATCGATGCTGCGACGTGCTCTCTTTGTAGGATTTGAAGTGACTAGAGCTGCCGATAGGAGCAGAATAGCTCCAAGGAGCTTGAGCATTCTTTTTGTTTATTATACACCTGGATTTTGTTCGTAAGAAAGTAAAATAAATGTATTGTTATTTAATCAAAATATAATCACTATAAATAATTATATATTCATAAAAATAGTTTGTTATTTATTGACTACTACTAGAAATATTGTGATATATTTATATATACAACAATTCGCAGTGTACAAGTCTTGGAGATGCTGTGATATTTTTTTGGTACACTGCGTCTTAATACACATTTGAGCTATTCACATATATTTAAATTATTGGGACATGATCTACTCGTGATTGACAATACATTCTAATGGAAGAATGAAGCGTTAAACCATGCAATCACTGATGTTGATATTTTTTGAACACTGTGTCTTACTACCTGTTCGGGTTATACTCTTATGTACTAAATACGCTAATGGTTTTAGGGATGATTAAGGCTATATTTAGAAGTGTACCTACATTTACATGGAGGAAGAGTGGAAAACAATTTTGGAAAAACTATCCTAAGTACACTCGATCAGAATTCGAATCTTGATTTTCTCCTCATCAGCACACTAGTCTACTGCAATAGTAGCGCCTTAAACCATGCAACCACCTAAGCAGGTGATGATGATATTGAAGTGTCATGCCATCTATGCAGTAACTAAAGAAATACCAGAACTAACAAGGATTTGATTTATATTTCATTTGTTATTTAATAATAACAAAATTTAAACAATTGTAATGGCTTGGAATGATTTGATTAGACTTTATCACTTTGAGACAAAACACATCAGCACCCTTTAAATATGAATTATTAAAATAAATATCACTATGTTAATAATTTGTAATTCAGTTTTTTCATTGCATTAATTTATAAAACAATTACAATGAGATTTTTTTTATGGTTAGAGGGGTGAGACTTGTGTTTAGTACTAATTAGCAATCTATTTCTTTTCATTTTTTTTTTTATTCGCAGGATTCCTCTATTAGATGTTCAAGTTTGACTTATGGTAGAAGTGTTTAATTTCTGTCTTAATATGTGGTTTAATAGCAACTGTTAACATCCACGACCAGCAGTGGCGGCTGATAGCGATGGCCTACATTGCATTGGTTCCTTTAATTCTGAGTGAAGTTGTTTTCCTAGCTACTGCTCAACTGTACAGCAATATTCTGGTCAAAGCTGTCAGCAGTCGAAAGATAATCTTTCTTGAGACAGTCAAGTTGCAGCCACAATGTTTATTAGCTGTGCTAGTTTTAAGGGGCTGAGGAGGGTGGAAATTGGATGGAGTGTACCCACATTTGCGTGGAGCAGGAATGGGAGCCATCTTGAGAAAAAATACCCTCAGTACAGCTAGCCGTGATTCGAGCCCCGACCTCCCTATCACAGGGAACTAGACTAAATGAGCTTAGCATTCAGGCCACTTATCCGATTGCTTGCTTTGTAGGATAATGAAACGGAAGGCAGAAAAAGCTAAAAAATATAATTGGTCAAGGTTATAACTTTTTTCAAGGGGGCAGCTCTATGGCACAAAGATGAACTTAATATGGTTTACAATTTATTATAAAGTCAAACCCAGAGCTGACCTTTGTTGAAATAACATCTCAGAGAACTGTGTTGACATTGTTTCCATTTCCCTGACCACTATTTACTAAATGGTGTGATTAGTATAAATAGGTTGATTTATATTGAGATTATGACATTTCCACATAAACTTACATTATCTTCAATGGTGCTGACTCAAAAGTTAATAAAACTGACCTAAATGGTTCAATATTTAAATGGGGTATTTAATCTTTTGCTAATAAATATTTCACTGTATTTTTATGAACAATTACTTTTTTTTTTCAATAAAAGTAAAATAATTTACATAACTATGCAAACCGTTTTTATTATTATGGAATTTTGAATGCTGCAGTAAACAAAGAAAATTGTTGGATATATATGAACTAACACATGAAACTTGTTAACACGTCACAATATTTTGGTCACATATAGACCCATCTACTTGGAACATTCGTATCATATGTAGAAACATAAAATATATCTTGGGCAATTTGAAATTAGACTTGATTTGATGCTAGAAAAATTAATAATCCGCCATAAACCTCTAAAACACAAACCGATATTAAGAAATAAATGACCACTTATATACATTAAAACACGGTACAAAGCTTTGAAAACCAACTCACCTTTTATGAGACTGACCTTACTGCGCCAACATCAGAGTGCTCACTGAAACTTCTTCAGTGTGGTGAAAGTTAGAACTGATTGTAATTGCACTATGTCAAGGTCAATTATTTAACCCTCCCTCTATTATGAAGAGAGTTAAGTTTTCGTCTCATCTCTTGCAATCAGCCTGTCAAACGAAACATACATGAGGACAAACTAAGCTGTGCTATTATACAAGCACATAATTGTTTCACGGGAAAAGAGTAATTTAAAACTTGTTTCACCAAAAAGACTAATCAACTCACTAACGTTTTTGCTAATTAATAGTGATAGTTCTTAAACTCAAATGATTACTCACAAGATAGTTGTAGATTGTTTTATTATGGCTACTCTGCACTCTCTTGAGATAAATAAAGTGATATTTATTACAACAGCACTTGAAGCTCATAAAACTTAATTGTTTTAGCGCCGTGTCTTACTACCTGTTTGGGTTATACGCTTATGTACTAATTACACTAATGGTTTTAAGGATTAGGAAGTGTACCCACATTGGTGTGGAGAGAGAGTGGAGGAAAAAAACTCGGTACACCCGACCTGAGATTCAAACCTCAATCTCCCCATCATTGGCATTCTAGCCTACTCCAAGAGTAGTGTGTTAGATCACGCGGACACTGAAGCAGGTCATAGAACTGTTACGTAACAAAGTAGTTTGGTTAATCTTCCACCCATATTTACCAGCAGTTGATATTTTTTTAAATAAACTACCCATAGTAGTCTATGCTCAGTTAAATCACCAATTAATAATGATTACCTGCTTCAATAGTCGCATAATCTAAGGCATCACTCTCACAACAGACCGGACTGCCAATGACGAGATCAGGTTTCGATCCCTCTCGGGTGTACTGAGGGTGTTTTTTAAAGGGTTTTCCTCCCTCCATGCAAATGTTGGTACTATTCCTCTAAATTCAACCTTCCTTATTTATAATACACATGAATATAACCCGAACAGGTAGTAAAACTTGATGTTAAAAAAATTACTTCAGTGACCGTAAATATTGATGAAAACAAATATAATGGGTGTTATTGGCTTGATAAATTAGACTTTAAACTTATTTGACCAAATATAAGTACTTCAAAAGTAACAGTTAAAAATTTAGATCTTAGATTAATTAGCACTGGTGGTCACACAATCTAGGGTGATAGGTTCTCACTATACTAGATTGCTGAATTAGGAAACTGAACCTACATTGGAGGGTGTATTTTGTAACAGTTTTTTCCTCTTATCCTATATATGTTAATGTGGGCAAACTTTATTTAATCAACTTTCTTAACATCTATCACTTAGATTTTCATTATTATTTTAATTTTCATCTATTTGAGGTATTTAATGTGCTTTTTCTGAACTGAATGATTATATCAGTACACACCTTATAAACTAACTTAAATCTAGAACAGACACAACATTCGGACTTCGGCCATCCATTAATCAATTTAAAAGGGGAAACCAACATTTCACCATGATACATTTTTCAACCATACCAGGAATCGAATCCAGGAGACACACACTCTCCCGACTAAGTTAAGGTGTTGGACAAGAGTCATTAATAATAATAATGATAAACCAAGTACATTTTAATTTTGTTAAATTATGATCAATTTCAATGTGTGCACTTGTATTGACATTTATTATTTCATTTTAATAATGTCCATGATTTTGTTGGCAAGGAGTAATTAAGATTAAATATTTAAGAAAGAAAACTTTGAATGTTTACATAATAATAACTTTATGTTTTGCTTGAACAGCTTCACTTCAGGTAATCAAGTAATTTTTTTAATTTACTTTTTTAATCCATTCAAGGTGATATGTTTAACTGGTCATATCAAATGAGCATAGCCCCGTCATGAAGATTTTCTTATTTCTCTTTATTTACCAACTATTTTATAAGAAATAAAATGTATCTGATAACTTATAAAAATATAACAATAGATACAATTATATTTGTATGTCCAACAACGTTTTGTAGTACCCTTTTTCACTGAATTTTTTTCATTATTCTTAGAAACACAACACATTTATGTACATTTTCTGGACACTTTCTTGATTAAAAATAAATGTTAATAAACAAATGTGCACTAGTTCTATAAATAATCTAGTTAAAGTAGGGTATGTACTGTCTTAATGGTTTTGAAGGAGCTTGTAACCGCTGATGACTTTGTTGAGTTTCTCGCATAGACAAAGATGGTGGAGCAAATTGGACTTGACTCATCACTTGCTGACAGCCCACACATACATTAAGACAACCACTTTAACACTTTGCGAATTCCAATTGCTAAAATTAAGCTGAAGTGCCTTCAAACCTCCAAGCCTCCATCCCCCCTTTTCTTTTTTAACTCTTTGATGCTCTCCTACTTCTGAGAAGTGCCCGAATTTGGCCATAAGACCATCATTCATCTTGCTTCCCAGGATGAAAGAACCCTAGATGAATGATATGAGAAGTGAGTCACTGTTTAGCTCTTTACTACTGGTCCAGGATGTTCACAACTTAACACTAAATAATAGTACAGAAGGATGAAGGAAGAATTTTGATCAAATGTATTTACATTTATTTGGTGGGGGGGATGGGAAATTACAATATTAAACGGGGAAAAAACCCTCATTATACCCGTACAAAAAAAGTTTAACCTAGCTCTGAACTAATTAATTCTTCTGGAATTTTTCATGCAGTCGCCACAATGAACAAAAGAGTGCCATTTGTTCTAATTACCAAACAATATATACTCAGCCTGACCTACTTTGATGACCGCATTGTCAAAGTTGTCATTCCCGCAGTAAAATGGACTATTAATAATAATAATATTTAGCACCGCGTCTTACTACCCGTTCGGGTTAGACGCTAAAATGGACTATTGATGATGGAGATAATACACCAGCATCATTAGTGCATATGCTTAAAATTAAAAAAAAATAAATTTAATGTTATCAAAGCCAAAAATCATAGTTTATTTAAACTGTGTGGACAAAACACATAAACTATGGTAGTTTGCATATATAAATAAGCACTGTAATAATTTGATAGTAAATTACACTATGTATAGTTATCATTTTATAATTCACTCTATACTGTAGTATTTAGTGAATGAAAACGATTAGTTTGATCTGCTGACTAATATATTTTATCTTAATTGTTAGATTTGGTAATATAGTTTGTGATACATAATGATCATATATCCCTTTAGTTTTTAAAATATCAACTCAATATCTAGGAGTATTCTGTTTGATTCTAAGTGTTGTCATAGTAATTTAATATTTTTTAGGACTTAGAAAATTTATCATTAGTAGCATTGCGTCTTACTACCCGTTTGGGTTGTACACACTACAATATTTAGATATTATTATAATATGAATATCTGAATAGTATAAATTTAAATACTTTCTGGTTAATATATATATATATATATATTTACCTGTTAGGTAGACTAAAGAACTTACAAAATTCAAAATCTGGATTTTACAGGTAATATTGCTGGTATTTGTGTTATTTCAAGGCTCACATAGTAATTTTGATATAATTTTATATTTTTATTTATACCTATATGTAGGTTGAAAATAAACAATACTTGGCACAAATATATTTTTATGACTAAATTAATATTCTTTAAAAAGAAATAAGCACAGTTTTAGACACTTTTATATAACTAACCAGGTTTGATTTCCGACATGGCAGAAACATTTATTATTGGTGAAATGTGGGTTTACTCTTTGTCAGTGGTGAATTAACAGCCCGGGTTTGGATGGTGTATCTGTTTTAGATTTAAGTTAATCTATAAGTCCTGCACTGTTATAATCAGTTGGTTCAGAAAGTACACGTTAAATACCTCAAATAAATGATTTTTTTTTAATATATATATATATATATATATATATGTTATTATTTATTATTTATGTGCTTACCAAAAATATGACAATAAAATGTCCTTAACCAGCATTTAACGAGCACTTTACATTTTTAACTTATAAAAAGTAGGCATGACACCAGTTTTATCATCGTGGTAAACACAACAAATAAAACCACTAACTCTTGATGAAACAGATCAGATTTTGGCCGCACATTCAGGATCAGTTCACACAGCCTGTAAATTTTCTTAAGCAACTAAACACTGAATGGACAAGAATAGGGAGTGTTTAGTTTCACTTAGTTCATTACACCTGTTTTTGCTTGATTCACTATTGGCAACACTGTCAAGACTTGAGGCAAGCCCTAGAATAAACAGTGGCATGTTTAACTCTATTTGACAGAAGATGGTCTTACAATATCAGTGAACAGTGAATTAACATTTAATATTCTAACTTTAATAGGATTCTATTTGTTAAGATTATATTTATGTAATTAAATAGTTAACACAAATATGTGATAGTTAATATATTATAAGCAAATCGGCCAACAGTAGCATCAAGTGCAGTATGAGAAACTTTTTGAAAATAAAATTGATAAAATGAGGACTACCTACACTCCTATATCCAAGTGTTTTTTTTTGAACCATGTCATACTAACCACCTGGGCTATCCACATTTATATACACTCTTCAGATAGGCATGAGAAATGTAACACTTGAAGGAGATGCACTCACATTTGCATGAAAGGGGAGTGAAACACTATTTAGAAAAAAAAATCCCTCATCGCACACTCAGCTGGGATTCAATTTCTGTCCTTCCTTTCATTATCAAATGATACTATATTAGCCTGATATTTTGTCCTGGTAGCCAGGTCAAGGGTTCTCTTATTATTAATACACTGGTATATAAATAACAAACACATTTAAATATGTATTTTTTATATCTTTTTTTAATTCTGTTTTATTCATTGGAGACACTGTCTCGACATCTCATAATACACTTAACCCTTAGTAAGATACACACCATTAACCTAAGAAGCAAAACATATACTTTTGTTGAGCAAAAAAATTCAAACTAATTATTTTATTCATTCAATAGTCCTAGAAGCCATACTTTTTTTTTCAGTTTAAGTTTATTACAGTTGGTTTTGTTTTTATAGTTTCCTTTCATTGCATTGCGTGGCTTTATAAACTTAAATCAGTAGATTAATATTCCATGCTAGATAGATACTCAATAGTAGAGATTGACGAAACTGTCCGTTTGAAATGCAGACATTTCTCGCCATTGTTGAAGAAGCTCTTGTTTACTTCGTAACAACTCTGTTACCATCCCAGTTATCTTGAACCCATGAAACTATAGTTGGCAAGTTTTCTCCCTCCCACTTGGCGGTGAGATGCACCGAGTCTCGCAGATTTCCTTTCACAAGCTCTTCCTGCTCACCAAACTCACCTTCATGTGACTTGTAAAAAGATTCCAACTGAAAGTTAAAAAAATAAGTAAATACCTATTAAAACATGTTTAGAAAATAGGATTTATTTAATTCTAATTTTTAATATGCACACTCTAAATTCTTACAGGGATATATGTAGATATGACTTACCAACTTGATTAACCTAGGACAACAGCACTTACTATATACCAGTATTAAGGTTTATTGCTTAGGTAAGTAATTTCGGGCCCTTTGAAATATTTTAAGTATGATAATTTTATTTTATACATTTTGTTCTTTGTTTCTAAATGTGTTGTTTTATTATTTGTTGGTGATATTTTAAAATTGTTTTGATTAAGCTTTAAAGTTCCATTTTAATTTAAGATTCTCTATCTTAATTAAATATAATATATTTATTTTCAAAGTAATAAATAAAATCAGGCTGTTAAAATCACAATTTGATTCATTTTTCACTTATTTATCTGTCGCATCAATATATATTCATAATTATATTGTCACTACATTTAACACTTTAGCTCAGTATGGCCGAAAAATTTATCATTGGTGAAATGTGGATTTACCCTTTCAAAGTGGTTAATTAACGTCCGGGGACTGGATATTGCGCCTGTCCTAGTCTTAAGTTAGATTATAAGGCATATGAAGTTACGACAGGCCTAACAAGCTGGTAGTGGAAAATATATGGCTTGAATTTAAAAAAAAACGACTGATACCATAGGCTGGAAACACTGATGGATCTATAATAAATACTGTCACTACAACACAAAGATTTGTTGCTCACCTTTTCATAGCCTTTTTCTGTCAAATATGGGTTTGTTGCTGCTTTTATTAAAGCTTCCCACACTGCAGGTCTCTTATTTTCAAACCTGCAATGATAACATAATTTATTAGTATTTTTTTATCACTGCATCCTACAACCCATTTGGATTATACACATAGATATTAATTATACTAATGGGTTGGGGATGAAGGTTTAATTAAGAGAAAATGTTTCTTCATTTGCATGGAGGGGTAGTGGAAAACTATTTAGGAAAAACCCAACAGGTACTCAAACTTCGATCTTCCCGTTATTGGTAGTCCAGTATTTTGCGAGAGCTATGCCTTAAAACATACTACCACTGTAACATATATTATTACTATTACTTTAAATAGTGTAAGACACACACATATGAATAAGCTTAAGATAAATAAGTTTTTATCCTGGTGTTTGTTGTATAGTCATTAGTTGCTGCCATCTTCTTCGGTGGCCACGTGTTTTAGGGCATCACTCTTGCAATAGGCTATACTACTAATGATAGGAAGATCAAGGTTTGATCCAAGTCGAGTGTACTGAGGATGGTTTTTACTAAATAATCTTTAATTCTCCCTCCAGCCAAATGTTGGTACACGTTTTCTAAATTCAACCTTCCTCATCCCTAAACATTACAGTGTAATTAATATTTAGGTGTACAACCCAAATGGGTAGTAAGACATAGTGCTAAGAAATAAATAATTGCGGCCAAGAAGAAGAAACACTGAATGTAAGTGCGATAGTAGACTATTTGCTGAAAACTTATTTTTATAAAAGTAATAATTATTTATAAGGCTTGTAAAAGTATTTGATACTTATTACTGTAATAAAATGATAAACTCACCTTTCTTTGATTTCCCAGTGCTGATCAACAAACTCTAAGAAAAATGTTTGTACATATGAAGTTACATCAAAAAATAGTTGTATCAGATCATCATCTGTAAAGTTATTTGAATATTTCAGAATTACTTCATTCATTACCCTGAAATTAGAACATGATACAAGGATTTAATTTTTAGTGTTATGTTAGAGCTTATTTGCATAGTATTTTTTGGGTAAATATTTATCTCCGACATTTTGTCTAGGTTAAGTAATAATTTATTTCCAAGCTAATATTGTGAAAATAATTAATAAGCTGTAATGAAAAATTAAATAGCGTGTGTTTGATGGCTGCTGTGCTGTTAAAATGACACCCTCTATCCACAGGTGGGCACTCTGTTAGTATAGCTTGCTTTTAAGGCTTACATTCCGGAGTTATTTTTAACATGTATTGTTTGTGTTTTTAATCTCCTTAAACAATATATATTTTTTTACCTTTCCATTCTTTCTGAACTTGTAAGACAGCCTGATGCAAGACATCTCAATATTCTCAGTCTTTCGTTAGATGTTTTATTTAGCATAGTTCGGAGTCCATAGTCAAACTCTTCATCAGTTCCAGAGGTCAACACTGGACATAATGTGGTGGATAGGGGTCTGGAAAGTAGGTGAAATTTGTTGTAAAGCTATCACAACTTTTTAGTTCTAAAATTACAACTGTATATCAACCTTAATGGGTGAAGGGTTTTTCACGCAGTATGTCTAAATCTGATTAAGGAAGCTATTTCCTATTCATACTACTTTTGTTTGTCATGTCTAGCTTTTAATTTATTTTATGTGTGCGAGTACTTGAAAATTCTAGTTTGAGTTGAGTTTAAAAATTCTAGTTTGATTTGAGTTTTAATAGCTGCTCAAACTTGACTAGAAGAATTTATATAAAACTCAAAAAATTCAAGTATATATGCCTAACTTTTGACCTTTAAAAAAAATTCCTTGTTTAATTAATTTGATTCAATTTTAAAATATATTATCATAAAAGAGACCCTCAATATATCAACATGTCTAGTTTAAAAACATTTTACATTTATATTAAATTTATTAAAAAAAATAATTTGTGTGATTATATATTTTTTCACAAAAAATGATGTTTTGAAATTTGTATTCAAACTCGACTTATGATATTTAAAAAAATGCCTACTTACACCCCTAATTTATTTTCACTTAACCTTAAGCAATGATAACCTTTGGTTGATTATTTTTACTACTGATATTAAAGGAGCTTAGTTTTTCTTAGTTTTTTAAATTAAATCATTTGTGAGCAAACTTTTGTTCAAAAATAAATGTTGTCAAGGACCTTTTGTAAGATTTCCACGGTTTTGCAAAACTTTAATATATATCTATTGAAGTTTATCGAGGCCTTATAAATAAATAAATAAACCTTCAAAATATATGATAGTATTTTTTATATAACAGTGAACATATTAAACCTCGACACTAATATTAATTTTAGAACAAAAATTTGCTAATAAAGAGACTACAAATGGTTTACCGACAGCAAAGAAGAAAAAAAATCAACATAATTCAAAACTAAAGAGGCATTAACTCATTTTGGTTTCGTCAGGGGCATCTTTTTGCCTGTTTCTAAGGCAATCCAGGCTTGACGGGACTACTAGTAAATTAATGCCTGACAATCAGAATCATACCTATCTTTTATAGACAATAAAGTTCATTGTTTTGTGTGATGTTGGTCAAATATCAAATTGATTGTGAGGGGATCGGACAGTTTACGAGTAGGCCTCCAGTCATGTAAAGCTTCCCTTGCCCTGGCAACAACCCTTAAGATGTACCTGCCTACCATCAACCGGCAGTCACACAATACATACGTCGTCTTGATAGAGTTGTCATTGTTCATCCAATCATCATAAATGTTCTGCTTACTTCTGATGCAATCTGGGTCAGCCAACTTACACAGGGTGTGCTCTTGGTTATTTGGGGTATTTGGTATCCCTCGTTCGATTGCAGAGTTCAACAGAAACAGGAAGTATCTCTATTAAGAAGCAAGAAAGAAAACAACATGGTAAAAATTATCATGTTGATATGTACGAGTAAATCAAAATAGGAATAATATTTGGGCTATGTTCATAGTAAAGTAATGATTTAAATAATACAAGACTTGTTATAATATACAGTATGTATAGTACTAAATAAAAGTTGAGCTTACATTCATTTGTTTCATCTAATTATGATTTTTATTTTTTTTCCATTTTTGCTCTTGACTAAGAGTGTTGAGACTTCACATTCCAAGCATGACACAAGTTATTTGGAGTCAACTAGAATCAAGAGTTCTAGAACACATTAAGCCCTGATGTTTTGAGCACCTTAACACAGTCAAATTCAACCTTTTTTGTTTGAGGATCCCCAGAGATGATCTTTCTTCAAATTTGAACCTCCCCCCTAAAGGTTTTGGTGCATAATTAAAGCTATAAACTATATATCATACAATTTACATCTAAAATAATGTATTGAATAATCCATTTGTATTGATACATATATGTGTATATAATTATATATATTACATTTTATGTACCGCCAAAACTGTCTTTGCGTATCCCTGGAGGTATATGTAATCCAGATTAAATACCACTGCCTTAACACATCAAACTGGCATTATGATGTCATTGCATTGGACTTAGAAATGAGTTTACGATGTTCATTAAAAGAAATCTTATTTCTGTTTTACTTAACAAGCTACAAAATTAATTCGTCTTTATGAGATCTGGGAAAAAATTATTTGTTTATTGTTGATTTTTTAAAATGTATACCTATACATTTCATTGCAATTTTTTTTATTTATATATATATTTTTTTACAAGCTCACCTAACTAAGACAATTCTATATAAAGTATTTTGAAAACAACATCAGGCTGCAGTTACATTGGATTTAAGAATTCGTAAGAAATCTTACAAACTTTCACGAATTCTCAGGAAGTTATATTAGTAAACAGTTCAATAGAGTTGTATGTGTGAGGTTATATTTCTTGCAACATATTCGTATGAAGTCTTACGATTTTTCTCTGCGAACAAAATATTTTGTTTCATCAGATTTTGTAAGAAAATAGTAGTGTTTGGTGTCAAAATAGATTGTGAGTAGCTAATATCATTGGTTGCTGATAGGAGATCATTATGGGGTTAAAATGTAGATAATACCATAATAAAGATGTTATTTTAATTTACCACCATGTCTTACTACATGTTTGGATTATACGCTTAAGTACTAAATGCACTAATGGGCTAGGAATGGGAAAGGTTGAATTTAAAATAAGTTAACCCACATTTGCGTGGGGGGAGAGTGGAAAAAAATTAGGAAAAAACACCCCCAGTTCACCCGACCGAGATTCAAACCTCGATTTCCCCTTCCTTGACAGTCAAGCTCAACACGAAACTAGCGCGTTAGCTAACTACGCCACCGAGGTGGATCATAATACAGATCTGAACAAGAAATTATGAAAGGAAGTGGCGAGGAACATGAAATCTATGAGTAAATAACGTTATATAACTTATTTTAATCGTGTATTGGAGAAAGGAATCAAGTCAAAAAATACTATTTGGTGTGTTTCTTGGATGTGATACATTTCTAATAATAACATATATATATATAAAATAAAAATTAACAATTGAAATTTGTTTATAGAATCATGTAAAGGTACAACACGTTTTCTTTCGATCTCCTGAAAAGCACGATTTATTTATTATCGTTCATGATTAAAATATTGTACAAACTTATTTTAATTTCATGGGCAGTTTTAGTTGCCCTGTTAAAACACCATGGTCCTTTGCTTTTGTTTATAAAGTGGTGTAGACTTTCATTGTCTTCAAAAGCATCTCTGGTATGCCTTGTAAATAAAAAATGTTTGAAGTAAATAAATTGATTTTACCATTCAATCCACTTTTTTGACATTTTTTTATTTCCGTTTTAGAATTCTCCATTTTGAGGTGATAATACTGAAAGTGCATTCAAGAAGTCATCTTGCTCGGGAAAGACTTTGATTAAAAACTTCTTGCTCTATAGAGAGGTCTTGTCCTGAAAATGGTATCATCAAATATATTTGTAAGGGATCTGCTGCATCTCCTGCTAATAGATATGGAACCATTATCTTTGTATTTGGTAAGATCCTTTCCGGCGTTGAGTATGTTTGAGTATTTATGATGTAATGGTTCAACAGCTTTTAAAATATAATCAAATGTAGATTGTTAGTTTGATTATATTCAAAAAATGTCTGCTCATCACTCCTGACCTCTTCAAACGCTCTAGTGAATTCCCCATTCTCATTCTTTGGTGAAAAATAGCTGTTCACCCATTCACGTTTCTTGTTCAACAAGAGTACCTTTAACGCAGGACTTTCCAAAAAGTAAAATTCAGACACCAGATCCATTGCACTTGGTTGAACCAACAAATGTTCTGAATATTTTGTAAGTACCCGCACTATGTTTTTGCATCTGATGTAACCACTCTGTCTTACAAACATTTTCTTACCTATTCATATGAATTTGTAAGAAACATTTTTTGTACAAATTAATATACAATGTAACCGCCACCTTATACAACATATTTTTCGGGAAAATTTGACTTTTATAGTTTTGGCAGATTGATATAACAAAAAACATTGTATTTGTTTGTAAACTATTGTACCATATTGTATGTGTATACCTGAACCAAATCTCCAGCTCTTGTTCCGAAGAGCAGTGTCCTAAGGTGAAGAAACAAATTATTAACTTGGAACCAGACGAGATTGTCCCTCTCATACTGCAAGGCCCGAGACATGTTGAGTGTTACACCGTAGTCAAGCTTCTCACTGAATGCCAGGATAAATGTGTCCTGTATCACTTTGGTCCTCGTCACTCGGTCTATTTGAGGTAGGCTATCATTTTGAAGAGAAGTTCTAATATAGTCTGCCAATAGATTCCAGTTTGTCGTATCATAGTTCACCATGAACAAACCTGTTAAAATAAATAACATTCTTAATATCAAATCAAGTTTAAAATGTGTATTTATAGGAATTAGTTGATTTAGTTATTTGGTAATCTGATTCCAATGGCTCTTCGTAATAACCAAGACAAGGGTTGGTTCCCAGAAATTTGGTTCTCGGTTTCTCGGTTTTTAGTTATATAAGTGATTTTAAGATGACTAGTTGGTAGCTATCTAAAACATTTCTAACTTTATGGTTAAGACTTAGAAATGTACTTAAGATTAGCAATATAAAAGTGAAAGGATATAATACCGTAACTGAAGAAATTAATAAAAAGTTATTAACAGGTTGTGGTTGGAAAATAGTTTAATACTGAAAAAACATATTAAGCTGTGCTTTCAACAAGCATAAAAAATGTAAAATAAAATTGACAAGTTAAAAATATATTAATGGCATCTAATAATAATTACCAAGTTAAATCATGACCTTCAGTCAAAAAATTATACATATACAACATATTAAAATAATTAATATCAGACAAAAATTGAGAATAACACACAGTGAAAATTCAAACACTGAAGAAAACTAGTTAAAGAAATCAAACTCATGAAAGTAATATCTTACAAGTTGCGAAAATAATATGAAATAAGGTTTGGAACATAACAAGCTATGAAAAATAATCTGTGTTTAAGTATGGAAACAAAGTCTTAATCTTGTTCAGTCCCATTACTCCTTGGGCAGGTAATCAGCGTTTCAAAGAAAGCCGATTATATTCTGGCCGACATGTTGAGACATGTAAGTCGTAACATTAACTTGTGTACTCGCACGACGACTTTGCGTCATGATTATGGTATAATTGTACCGAAACATGTCAGTCAGAATCTAATCAGCTTTCTTTTAAACGCTGATTACCTGCCCAAGGAGTAATGGGACTGAACAAAATTAAGACTTTGTTTCCATACTTAAACACAGATTATTTTTCATAGCTTGTTATGTTCCAAACCTTATTTCATATTATTTTCGCAACTTGTAAGATATTACTTTCACGAGTTTGATTTCTTTTAACAAGTTTTCTTCAGTGTTTGAATTTTAACTGTGTGTTATTCTCAATTTTTGTCTGATATTAATTATTTTAATATGTTGTATATGTATAATTTTTTTTGACTGAAGGTCACGATTTGACTTTGTAATTATTATTAGATGCCATTAATATACTTTTAACTTGTCAATTCTATTTCACATTTTTTATGCTTGTTGAAAGCACAGCTTAACGTGTTTTTTCAGTATTAAACTATTTTCAATGACAACCTGTTAATAACTCTTAACTTTTTATTAATTTCTTCAGTAATTATATCCTTTCACTTTTATATTGCTAATCTTAAGTTCGTTTCTATGTCTTAACTGTAATCATTACTGCTCCTTACTTATTTATAATTTATAATGGTTTCTAAAATGATTTCTAACTTTGTTTATGAAAGTTTAATTTGGGTAAAATAAGAGTCTTGGTTGACTAAACAGGTATTTGGGCACTGTATAACTACACCGGTTTAATACATGAAAGACTTCACCACAAAACTAATAACAGTAAATCCGCAATCAGAAAATGTGTGTTCCTCACTTCCTTCAACAGGATTAACAATGATGAAGTCCTCAGCCGATGGTAGACCAGAGAGTTCAACCTGTGTTTCTTGTTCCATCCACTTGGCAGGGCGAGCTGTGTCCCCGTCAAGGTTCTTAGGTGTGAGGTATATCAGAGGTATTGCCCATCGGATATCGTCCTTCTTTGAAGGAATAAGATCAATGGATAAGATGTGCTGTAAAAAAATGGTGTCTTTAATATTTCTATGTTGTGAAATATTTCAACACAAGGCCATTAAAAGATCGGAGTTTTTTGTGGTAAATTCAAAGTTGTGTATATCATAAGTATATAATAAGTATATTACTTCATATTGGGATCTGAGACAACTATCAAAAAATTTTATTTTCTCACACAGAGAAAATTTCATAGTCGTAAAAGTGTTTGAACTCAATTTTAAGATGGATTTTGTAGTTTTATGTTCACTTGAATCACATAAAAAGACAGGTTTTACAATAATAGCCGTCCGTCTATTTGTAAATATTAACATTGAATTGCACAAACAATTCTAAGACATATTTGTCTCATAAGAGCTACTCCAACCATCAGAATATAAACCAAGAAATATTCAAATCCCTAGGCCCCTCACGACACCTGCCTGGTTAGCGCCAGTGGAGTTACATTAGGATTTAAATTCTTTACTATCAGGCTTTTGGGTGCCTGACCTCACCGCCATTTTAAATTTGTTGAGGGATGAATTTATGAACAGTTATTAAATCAAATACAATAATAACAAAATACATACAAACATAAGGCATATTGAATATTTATAATCTATATCTGAAATAAAACTACATGACAGAAAACCAACCACAATATATGAAATAGGCCTACTCATTTGATCCCTAATAAAATTTAATAACTAACACAGAATTTAAGTATTTATTGTTTGCAACCACCCTCACCACTCATCCTCTTGTGACAGGTACCATAGACAAACATAAATATGTACATTTTATAATATAGGAATGATAAGACTGTCCCAACAATGGCTGTTTTTGCACCTTGTTTCTACGAGAACAACAGATAAAGCTCAATGACCTTCTAGTATGCACAGCCATTGAGGCTTATTACAACTTCGACTCATAGATTTTTCTGTGTCATTGTTCCCTTAAGTCTTTTCTCACCTGCTCAACTATGGCCGAGCTATTGCTATAGGTCCTATTGACTTCGACTAAAGGTATGTAGTCTTGTGTAAACCAGGAGTTTATTATCGTCTTTACAGCCAGGGTCTTTGGGAATCCTTCCTCCTCATCAGCTGCTAGGCTCATGGCATGCCACAGGTCATCTTGTATATACGTCTTTCCAGCACTACAAGATAAGGTCCAACAATTACTAGTTACCGATGCCATGATACCTCCAAGCCAAGGTGAAGGAAAACCAAGTAGATGCCATGATGTCATAAAAGGAAAACCAGGTGTTTACTTTTATGACCACAATTGTTGCATAAAATAAATTATGGCGATAGTAAAGTAAGAAAAATATATGTTTACAATATGTACTTCAGCTTACTAGGCCTATGTTTGAAAAATAAACTTTTTTTTTACCACATTTTGTTATTTAACAAGACTCTGAATTTGATAATAGCAATATGGTAAGGATAAGCAAGATAATCTTACAATAAAATGTACCAGAATTTTCACTCAGGCAGAGTGATAAATCTTTTAGTTAAAACCACCCTCAGCATATCTGGTCGAGATTCAAAGCTCGGCCGACCCATCACTATCAAACTAAACTTGGCGAGCTTGACGCTTACTCTACACACCCAATAATGTGGATATATTTCCAACCCCTTTATCTCTAAAATAACTTACTTTTATCTTGTTAACTTCTTTATATTGCCCTTAAACTACTTATATGATATTAAAATAAAAATATAGACAAAAAAGTTATCTCACCGAGAAATGACTTACTTAATTTTAAAGAAATTTTGGAAGCCATTTTTAAATGTATTTTCTCCTAGACTGTAGTTGAGCATTCGTAAAACTCTTGTATCTGAAATTCATTTAAATAAAAATAATGACAAACATGACAATATATTTCTTTAATTATAGTGTCTAACACCATACATATTATTGGCTTAATTTAAGGTGTAGGGGATGGGTAAAACGTTTTAGAGGAAGTGCACTCACATCAGTGTGTGGAGGGTAAGTGAAAACACATGAAAAATCGTTCTAGTGCATCTAGCCAATATTTTAACTTCGACTGTCCTTTCATTTGCAATCTAGACATAGATAATAGCTAGGTCAGTGTTTACCAAACGGTGACAAGCATATCTCCAGGTGCACACGAAGTATATTAGGAGATACCCAACATCAATAAATTTTAATATTCATAATTTTTTGGATAGAAGTATGAAAAACAAAATTAACACAGCTTTTAGTGTAATGTCATGGACTAATATAGCCTCTATTTAGCTTACCACTTAATCAGAATTGTGGAGTCGGTACATCAAGCCTTCGACTCCTCTATTTTCTACTGTCGGACTCCAACTCCTTCAGAAATAGCTCAAGTATATTGTTTAGTATTAAAAAATGTACTTTAGTAAAATTCTCCTATACAGATTACGTCATGGAAAGCTTCTTTGGCATTGTGTGAATACATTTGTCAATCCAAACTTCAAATATTGTTCATAAAGAATAAAAAAAAGTATAAAATTAAAATGATATAGTTAATATATATTGTTATAATATTATAAGTTTTTATTTAGAAGTCATAGCCTGTACATTTTTACTGACCCTGACTCCACCCAAAATTGCTTCTGACTCTGACTTCTCAGCCCTGCAATGAAGTCTTATTAAAATTGATAGCTACCTTTTATACTTTACAAGAGAACAGGTATTTGTGTCCTTGATTTTATGACTGGCTTATGTTTGGGAAACACCGAGATAGAGGATGTTTAGAATATAAATGGAATAAATTATTAATCAAATAAAGGAAGGTAAACCAGCTACCTAAAGTTTGTTAGTAGAAAACTTGTAGATAATATAAATAAAATACAAAACACTAGGTTTAATGGTCATAAGAGGTGGAAAGGTTTTTTTTTTTTTTTCATTTAATTAGGTTTTCAAGTTATTAATATAATTTTACAAAATAAAACTAAATATTTATGACTATAATCTTCCGTAGTAAGTCGTTCATGCCACCATCTGAATAAAGTGATTTTATGGTAGTTTAAAGGGAAATGGAGATTTGTTTATGGAACTAAGGGGGCAGTCACTGAAAATAGTTTGTAAACCACTGCTTTAAACTGCATGATCATCATTGTGAGTAGAGGAATGCTCAATAAATCTCCACAATTCAGTAGTTGATAAACAATTTAATTTGGAGCTCTTAGTTCATCGAGTCAATAGTATTTACTTTTCTAAAATATAAAATAAATTATAGTGCTACAACTGTTATGTTACAAGTTGCTACTATACCTTTTTGGTCATTGAATGCCATGATTAAGCTTTCTGATCTTCTCCTTGCATATACGAGATATGGATTGTAATAATACGCTCTTTCATTTTCATTCATATTTGTGACCTGAAATACAAATAATATAAAGTTTACCCTCTTACCCTGAAAGGTAGCAAACTTTATTTGCAAGTTTCCACTATGACACAAGAAAGATAATATACAACAGGAAATGTACCCCTATGTGGAGGTAAAATGGTAAACCATTTAAGAAGAACCACTCTCACTGACTAATATTTGAACCCTGATCTCCTCATTATCGGCATTCCAAAACAATACAACATTGGCACATTAAACCATGCGACCATCGACCATCAATGTGGGTCTAGATCATAAACATATAAGTCCCATCAGCACCCTTCATGACATTTATGTTGACACTGTCCTATGCCTATTGTATTGTGATGCATTTATCAAGGAAATGAGACAAAGCACCGTTGCTTGTATAGAGTATTCAAATACAGCTCTAAAGCTTCTACCGTTATGTTTATTTTCATGTATATTTTATTTTCCCGTGTCCTTGAACTACATATTTACAGTCCACTTTAATTATGAAGGACAATACCTATATCCATAAAATAACACTAATAAAACAGTAAAATTTCGACATTTATGGCCACAAAAAAAAGTTTTTTTGTTTAGGTTAAATTATAAATTTAAGTTTAAGTTTACATATAAAATTCACCTCACCTGTGACAAGTATTGCCTGTAGACATACTCAGCTATGATTTTTTTGGCGTGTATTGTGCTGGGATCATGTTGTGGTGTTGCCCAATGTTGGAACCATTGGTCAACTATTGAGCTGTACAACTTATTGAGCTGTAGGTTCAGGTAATTGTCTCTTTAACAACAACAACAACAACATATATTGAGGATTGTATTTCTTTGGTCCATATTAATTAGTATATTCATCACAAGCATTATTAATATCTGATTTTAGGAGGTAGGGGGGAGAAGGGTATTTTTCTAAAACAAATTCGAATTCAAAATTTTGAAGAAAAAAAATAATATTTTTTTTTCAAGTCTTGAATCCTTGAATCTCCTTAAGGATTTGTGGGACCCATCTCTATCATAAACTGATATATCCTCAATATAATATAATGCTAAAATCAATAAATAGTGTGTATCGTGTCCTCACTGGATTGGGACAACGCCCCAGCCGCTGTGGTTGGTAGCCGTCTTGTACTCTTTAGGTAAAGCTATGATGCTCAACCCGGGCAAGGGAAAGGACACTCCAAACTGTCGCTGGGCCACCTTGACTAGTGTAGACACCTCTCGAGAGACTTGAGACAGTTGACTGAGCAGATTCTCCTGTCCATAGACGCTGACATTCACGGGACCTGAAGAACAAACACATTATCACCAGGTTAAATGAGGAGGATATAACACTCCTAATTTTTATCCAATCTCAAATACATTGTGCACTGTGGGTGTTTATTGCTAAATTGTGGTTTTCCATCAATCCAAATGCTGATATATACCCTAAAGTTAACCCTTAGAATGATTTTAACCTTACAATAGTTCATATGAGTCCTTGACACTGAGTCATATTTTTACTGGAGCTACTGTCCAATTTAAATAGGAAAGGGCCATTTATAAAATACAAATAATTTTATTGTGATCAACATTGATAACATTTCACTATTGTATTGTTATTTTATAAAAATTGATCAAATCTGTCAAACCTAACAGCTTCAGATAAGATAACCTGAAGGATGAATACATGAAAATAGATATAGTAACTTTTTCTAACTGGTCTCTTCATGTGAAAATTTGACTGCATCTTTGAGAAGAATGGAACTAATCCCTTTTTATCTATTATGTTTTCCAATTATATTTTAACAGGTTTTTGTGCCAATTTACTAGCTATTAGTGAAAAATTACCATATCTAATCTATAGGATGATGATGATTATTGTTTTGAGTAAAAAATATCAGAGTTTTCCAGGACAGGGAATTGCCAATCAGGGATATAACCTTTTGACTTTGAATAAAGCATGGTACTTCACACACCCCTTTGTAGGCTACAAGAAAGCTAACAAATTATTCTAAGTAATTAGGGTGCTAGGCAAAGGAACTTTATTCAAAAAGAAAAAAAATTGGTACAACAACTTTGTTATAGCATGCATGCACTCTTGGGGAATATACTTTAGCATGATAACCATGCAGACAATTTTACCTTTAATGAAACTACTGATAAATATTATAATCTAATTTTTAATACCGTTTGTATTTTGTATGATGGTGGACCCAGCTAATTTGAAGTTGGAAACAAAAATATACACCGAGCTAGGAGACATTGGAGGAGTCATTTGATAGCGGTCCAATATCCATCCTTTCTTGTTAGGTCTGAGAACAAAAGACAGTAATTCAAATTTCCCTTTTCATGTGAATAAGAATGTTCATAATCACTTGAAGTATGCAGTCACTGTAAAATTATCTTCAATTAAATTTTTTTTATTGGGGGAGGTGGGGGTTATGTTGGAGGAATGTTGACGCAGTAATTGCTTTAATTTCTGTGGCATTAAAGTGTGATTTAAAAACTAGTTTTTATATATTTCATCCAAAATATACTTTAACTTAAAGGCTTAATATACTTTTTAATAAATATATAATGTAAGGTTAATTGTATCAACACTAATTATAAATTTCATAGCAAGAAAACTAGGAGTAATTCCAAAATAACAACTACTCTGAAATGGTTTGGCAGTGGATTTTATATTTGTTTTAGGTAACTTAAATATATATATATATATTCAGTATCATGGAATATGCTCCAAAATTTTGGCTATGTGGGTATATTAATAACTATACAGTTTTTATAATATGAACAAAACAATAGGCCCAATTTTGGAAACTAAGGGCACTATAAACCTATATATCTCATTTACACGTTATGCCAAAATATATACTCATATTACAGAGTAGGTAGATACCCATGTGGAAAAACGCCAGATCTGGAATATTCTTAGCTAGAAGTTATATTTGAAGTAATCTAATTTTGTTTATAAATTTCTTTCAATAAAGGTAAGTTTTTTATTTAGTAGCAGATTGCATCAAAATACCTGTTTGGGTAGTATGCATGTATATTAATTGGTACTCTAATGAGTTAGAGATGAGTAGGGTTGATTTTTGTATGAAGTGTACCTGTATTCACATGGAGGGTAATTGGCAAACCATTATGGAAAAATCTCCCTCAGTAGACCATACGGATATTCGAACCTCGATCTCCCCGTTATCGGAAGTTCAACCTATACTACAATACACACCTCTTAATTTCCAGAAATGAAACGGCTAAGAAAATAACATTAAATCTAAAGAAAAAATGTACTATTTAATTTAAAGAAGTTAGTGTACACTTCCTCTAGTAACAATCTGCCTTACTCTAACCCACTAGAGTAATTAGGACCTGTAGGTACTTTGATGTGGTGTTAATAAATAAATAATGTGTAAATAAAGGAATTTAAAAAATATATATTTAAAGTATTTTTATAAACATGAAAATAACATGGAAATATTATGTTTTATAAAAAATATGTTAAACATCAATAAAAAAAGCTCTTATTACAAACAAATGCAAATCAAATACAAGGGTGGACCTGTTTATTTTGTGCAATATATAACTAATGAAAAAAAAAATTATTTCTAAGTTTTATTTGGCATCTTACTACCTGTTCAGTTTGTACACTTAAGTACTTATTACACTAATGAATAAGGAATTTGAAAGGTTGAATTTAGAGGAAGTGAACCCACATTTGCGTGGAGGGAGAGAGTAAAACCCTTTATGGAAAACCATCCTCAGTTCACCCAACTGACATGAATTATTTTAAACCAAGTTGATAGTAGAATAAATCTTTTTTCCCGCACTCAATAATCATGCATGACCTTAATTTAACCTCATTAATTCTCAAATATGAAAGGTGTAAGCTTATATGGGCCTATAATAAGCAAAAATCAAAATAAATTAAAATCTTTACATGTCGATTATCTTCCAATACCGGCTATATCTGGGCAAGAACAAGCCAGAACCGGGCAGATTTGATGTTTCCACATGGTTATGTTTGCAATATTATACATTAAAACAACCATTTCAATAACTCACATGTCTTGGCTGCCCAGCAGAGGCATATTGGAGAGAGAACTCAGATTGTCTTTACGAACTATGTTTATCAGAAATGGTGTCTTGAGAGAGTCGTTGGAGAAGCATGGAAACACATAGTGTGCTGAGGAGTTTGATAGGTCTGTCAAGGCATACCATCTAGAAGGAAAAGAATGTTATAGCTGTATGGATATTACACAATGTTATAATGACATGCAGTTTGTATTTTTTTAAATGTAATTGTTTATTCAACAATCTTAATTATACACAGCACAAAAAATTAGAATGAAAATGCTTATATCATCTCATTTCTAATTAATATTTTCTGTGTGTACTGTTTGTCTTGTTAATTTATGATATATCATGCCTATATATTTATGTTTTAGTTTCAAAAGAATTCTATTCTATGAGTTGTAAATATTTTATTTACTTCTAGGTCCAAACTATAGCTTTACCATAGTACTGTTTGAAAATAATAGAAATAGACCAATATAAAGTATTTAAAAAAACTTTTCTTCAAAGTATGTTGAAGTTAAGACTCCTCACAGAAGGGAACAGAGGGGCAAAAGGATCTGGACAACTGGGCGCCAAAAGCAACCCCACTTTTAAAAAAATCACTTTTTTTCTAGCATAATGCAATGCACTTTTTTATTTTTTATTATAAAGCGATGAGTAAAAGCAAAAGATACACTCTTTGATTGTATGCAACATCATATTTTATTTAAGTGTTCTTTGTCTTGTATTAATGCATTGCAATAGCTAGGTTAGGTTAACTTTATAAATATGAATTAATTAAGTTTCCTCTACTAAGATTTTTTAAACAACTCCAAAAATGAATATTTACGTAATTGAAAAATATATAATGTTGCGCAAAAAATATGATCAGTTAAAAAAAGAGTTCATTTTTAGTTTGTACCCATCACTTTTTAATTTAAATTTAAGAATAGTTGAAAAAATGGTGCATTTTTTATATTCCAAAAAAAGTGCATTACATTATACTAGAAAAAAGTTAATTAAAAAAATAAAAGAGAAAAGTGTTTTTTTAATGTCCAGTTGGCCGTGCCCAGTTGTCCTAGACCGAGGGGAAAATGAGGCAATATTACCCAGAGCTCCACTGAACTGACTACCCAAACATTTCTTTTTTTACAGCAATGCTTGTTGTAATCGTAACCACAATACACTTTCATTAAAGGCAATCAGTGGCTTTTGGTGAATATTTTTCTTGGGTAAGCTATCAAGATTTTTTAAAGGTAAAAATTAAATTTTATGTTAAATATATTAAGATACATACCTTATTTGTAATTGAGCTGGATTTTCCTATTCTCCTTATCAAATTCCTCAATAACAAGATCATAAAACTGAGGATTTTGTCTTAATTGTTGTAAAAGGCATTGTGAATTGGCGCTTTTTTTTAAACCATTTTTAATGCTGAGAAACTTCTCTCAATGGAAGTAATTGTTGCCGGGATGGTTACATTTAGTTCACACAGTTTTGCTACTTGACAATATGCTCTTGGTAGATCATTTTATTTAATAAAAAAAAAGAAGCAAATCACTGACATCTTTGTGACGCAAATCCTGTGAGATGTAGTTGACTACAGGCTGTGATCTTAAAGAAGGGAAATAAAACATACTATCACAATTGTATGTTAATGTCTGGAAAGCCATTTCGGGGAAACTGCGTTTGTATTGTTCAAAATTATCTACAGGTAAAAGTTCTAAAAAAACATAATGAGTCCAAGTTCTTGAACCTATCATTTAGCTGTATTATAAGTGTGTCCAAAAAGTTACAGTATAGGTGTTTTTAATATATTTTTACATCAAAGGTGTCAGTATCTTTTGGCTTCTTTTTTTTTCTCGGGCTCATTCACCTCCGGCTCTTCGTTGGTTTTTGTCCAGGTTCTCTCAAATTCTTCACTCTTGTTTTTCAATTGATCTTAAAATTCCTTTACTTTATTTATGCAATATTCATTTTTGCTTGCATTATATTAAATAATCTATCAGTAAGAGGGAAAATCTCAGCAAATGTATTTAGTAGAAAATTAAAATTGAAATCATTCATCGATACTTCAAATCCATGGGCAACAATGTATGCTACTTAAACCCATTTTTCCTCTGGGCCTGTAATCTTGCCAAACAACGAAATTAGTTGATTCCTATACTCGTAAAGAGTTTCAACCAATCTATAATTATAATTCCAGTGTGTAAAAGCTACTCTTGGAAGCCTTTTCTTAATTCTTTATGCAGAGCTCGTGTTCTTTTGGTTGATTTTCAAATAAATTATGCTATGCTATTCAAAGTAAGAAAACTAATTATGCAGTTTTTGATAAGGGACTTGCTTTCGACAATACAAGATTCAGCTGGTGAACAAAGTAGTGTACAAAAACTCCATTCGGAAATGTAACGTCATATACACTGCGAATACCATGTTACACAACTCACATATAACCTAACACAATACATTAATACATTAAAAAGTATAAACATTATTGACTGGTAATTGTTTTAAACACTAAATAAATTTAAGTTTTATTTCAAGGCGGTTTCGGTCATGTATAATAAGGAAATAGCCAAAGAATGTGTAGCATTTTAGGAACACAAGGGACTGCTACCAAGCGATTGCAGGTCCTGTGGCAATCACAGCCAAGAGTGACCGGATGAACGCGAGTAGGCCTACACAGATTAGAGGAATGTACTACGCAGGCGTGGCATTATTCGCTCATAGACCACAGTCAGAGTCAGAAAAAGAAAATTCTGTTTCACATTGAGCTTTGTGTGTAGAACAAGGAACACCTTTCATATCAAACAATAGCATATCAATTATTAAACTGACACTCATAACTTTTTTGTTATTGGTATTTGTATTTATGTATCTATTTGGCTTTGGGTAAGCAATGCATACCTTGTGTCTATGGAATACACGCCACTGAAGGTAATGTGTTTTTCTGACTGACTTTATGACTCTGGTAATTTTATTATGGCTAGATTTGTAAGTATAAAAATATAATACAATTATAGAATGAAGTTTTTATAAAAAAAATTGTATGCACAGCTTAAAATTATGTTAGCAAAAATTAACAAAGTACAAAAATTGTTGTATTTTTTCTATTATTAAAGGGGACCTCCAAAGTTTCATTGACCTAGGCCCTCCGGAATCCTTTGGGAAGCCTTGATTCAAGAAAGACTGTCCGTTATTCTGAAATGCAAGTAAAATGTTATCAAAGGAAACCACGAATTCACCAACCGTTTATCTCCCAGAGAAGGCTCTATGTAGCTGTCCCTGTAAAATCTGCCACTGAGTCGGCCTTCACCCAAGCTCCCTGAGAAGGAGATCTTCATTTGATATTCGCGACCCTCAACTAAAGATTGTTCCAGATCAAAGATGAGAAGATCATCGTTAGATCTTCGTACTCCAGACACTTTAACATCACCGTCTTCAGAAGACCTGGAAATAAGATTTCATCTAAGTGCATATATTCCTTGTACAATACTAAAGGTCAACCTTTAATTTCTCACAGAACTCAAGAAAATCAGCATCATTAGTTGTCACCTATGAACTTCAATTTACTTGTTATATTTGAACAAAGTTTTTCCTGTATGGCAATTAGAAACTTAAAGCTTTGCTTCTATGCATCAGAGCTCAACATCTGATCTAGCCGGTTAATATCAATTATTAGGACATATTTATCACTATTTGCAAAAAATATGTATAAGAATCAAATAGCCAAAGCTATTATATTTGTTTTAGTGAGGATTTACTCACATCTAGATATCATATGTTTAAATTCTCAGAAAAAATATATAGACACATTGGCAGATATAAAGCACTGATTAAATCTTAAGAACATTGCGTAAGTGTGATGTAGTGGTAATTCAAAATAAGATTTCCCATATTAATGTGTTTACATATTATTTTGATGTTTTTAAAGATATGACATTAAAACAAAATACATACATTCTTAAATGATTCTAAAAATGATATTAAATTGTCAAAAGTATAACTTTTGGCGTTTAAAGGTTTTTTTTAAAGATTTCCACAACTTAGGCTATCTTGTTCATATATAAAAATGGCCAGTGGGGATCTTCCTTCTAGTAAGTAGATTAAAAAAGTTTCCTGAAACATTTATCTGTATAAAATAAGGAACAACAAAAAGTTAATTTTGAAATGCAAAACAATGTTGTCCAATCATAAAGAGTATAGTGAATGTTTATACTCGTCACTGGAAGAGAGAATGTTTTGTCAGCATATAAATAGGGGCCCTCAAAGGGTCTGCTCATTTTCTTTCTATTTTGAACATCGGTGTCTAGAGTGTGATAGTGCTTACTTCTTAGTTTCTCAAGTCAAGATGCAACCCCTTTTGCAAAAATACCTCAATTTCCCCAAGTAGGCAACGTTGTTAAGTGATTTTTAGCCATGGGGATATTACCAGCTAATCCATTTAATGAAAATTATTAATTTTTAAACTGAGCTATTATTACTGATATTATATTGTTATTTTTAACACAAGAATCATTAAAAACTATGCTGATGTCTTCTGTTCTATTAAATTGTATTATTACTTCATGTTTTATATGAATATTGACCTGGATAGCTTAGATAGTAGGGCATCATTACATACATTTAAATGTCCAGGATTAAAATTTTTGTTTTTGACACACATTTAAATGACCATAAATTAAATTTGATCATCATAATCCAGTTCATAGTAGAGCGGAAAAACAAAATTCCACGGCAAGTAGTGGTCGCCTTTTAGTTTTTCTTAGTTGTGAAATATTTGTACAAACTTTTGGACATTATATTACTTACTCCATTTTTCATTTTTTTGGTGAAAGCTGTCATTATAATCTTCTTCATTGCTATTATTTTTAAACACTGGTTATTAAGGATTAACTATTAAAATGGTCGTAAATAAATTGTGATCATATAATTTTAGTAAATCTTTATTCAATAGCTAATGAGTAAATAGCATAAAACCCCGAACAGGTAGTAAGACGCGGTGCTAAAAAAAAGAAGAGTAAATTAGGGAGGTACACCTTATAGAAATTGTCAATTACTTTTTTCAAACATTAATACCATACTAAAACAATTTAATGTTTTTTATAAATCTGATAATGAGGTTGTAGTTGCTATGAATGTTTCAAAATTCCAATAAGCCTAGAGATAATAAAAGAATAAAATTATTATTATTATTGTTATACTTTCAGGGA
Organism: Timema poppense; assembly: GCA_902141375.1. Lineage (NCBI taxonomy): Eukaryota > Metazoa > Arthropoda > Insecta > Phasmatodea > Timematidae > Timema > Timema poppense. The sequence continues at coordinate 77,146 of CABFOV010000819.1, read as the reverse complement.
GAAGGGACAGTCATCCTCCCTGTCCCTCCAATCTTTTTGGTCTAAAGTATAGCTCTGGGGTAAATACCTATTAGTATTATGAAATGTTTCCTACTCAAATCCCCTCCACCCCTCAGTTCAGATAGATGAACCCGATCATGTTCACTCACTCGGTTTGTGTCTGCTTCACTACAGAATCGGTGATCTGCAAGTTATCTCCAGCACGCAAAGTGATGTTGTAGGTTGGCCTCTTGCAGGTCACTGTAATTCTCATGCTGCCACTGAATGTCCCTTCCTCCAGGTAAGGTTGAATATCGAGGTGATAAAGCTTCGGTAAGACATTCTCTGGAGGATCAGGACTCTGGGCGCTGCGCTTGATCAAGTGTGCTGAGTGATCTTGAAACTATAACAGACAGCACACTATATGAGCAAACAGGTTAGCACATCTGAGAGAGAATGTGTCAGTCGCGGTTGGTTCAATTCCAGTGACATGGAAATTGATCACTGTGAAATTGAAATGGTTCCCATTTGTCATATGATAAATTAATAGTCTACAGCAAGGGCAAACACAAAAATTTACTTTGGAGGGGGCATAGAATCAAGGCTGTAGTCAGAATGAAATTTTTGAGGCAGGGAAGAATAGCCAACAGAGGCTAAGAAAATGTACCTAATAATAATAAATGCCTATATAATCTATTTGGAGTTTTTATGTTAAAAAAGTACAGGGATTTAAATAATATAAGTGGCTTGAGTTAAAATGTATTAAAGCTGTAATTTCTTTACTTTTTGAATATCAAGTCGTAAACCTGGCCTTTAAATACAGCCTGTACATTTGATACATTTTCAGTGTTCATTATTATAGCTATATTTCATATGTTTTATGTTATTATTAAAGTTATTTGCAGTCTTGGGTAAAGGGTGAGGGGGTTTAATGCCACCCAAGACCTCCTTTGATATAGAACTCGGTTGCTGATTGCAGCGCTTGCACTAGAAATAAGTTCAAATGAGCTACTACTAATAGTGCTTCGACACCAAAATGTTTGAATAAGGTGTTTTAGCTTAACGAAGAACAAACTACATATTGTATAGAATATGCTTGTTCGATTCCAGGGAGTACCCAAATAATTTAATTTTGGTGAATGGTTACGTCCTATTAACCAAATATAAAATTCTTGAAAGTACTACATTAAAAAAAAAAATTACCACTGTGTCTTATTACCCATTCTGGTTATACGCTTATGTACTAATTGCTCTAATGGTTTTAGGGTTTAGGAAGGCTATATTTAAAGAAAGTGTACCCGCATTTGCATAAAATACCATTCTGCAAAAAAAACACCTCAGTAGACACGATCAGGATTTGAACCTCGATCTCCCCGTTATTAGCATGCCGGTCCACTGTGAACTAAGAGCAGTGTGTTAGACCATGTGGCCACCGATGCGAGTAGTTATTGATTTTAATTAAAGGTGAGCACAAGTTATAACCCAAATATACTTTTCATTGTTTGTTTATAATAGATAAATTCATCTTTGTAGCACTATTAAAATTGATATAAAAAATAATGCACACGTTTATATGGTGGCTTTATTAAAATTGATATAAAAAATAATGCACACGTTTATATGGTGGCTTTGTTTGAACAATACAATGAGTTTTATACCAGAATTCAAGTCACACTTTCTATTTGTATTGGTTACATTATTAATGTAAAAATATATAGGATACCAATCCCACGAACGGAAGTTCTATAGTTAGGTCGTTTTCCATTCATAAAACCCATTGTAAAGGTTTGTTGCTGATCTCACTCATAATGAAATACGATTTTTAAATTTAGAAATCAAATATTAATTGTCATTATATAATGTGGATTTTTTCTTGGCAACATTTAATTGAAATCAATTTTTTACTCTTTTGCTTGTGTTCTAGGTTTTATTTCTAGATTTGATGAAAGGTTTTTAGATTCAATCTGAATTAAGAAATAGCATAATTTAATTTTAGATTCTTTGTGCCTATCTAGTTTATCATTTTGTTTAACAACTTTAATTAATCATCATCCATTTCATATATTGTATTCCTAGACCTTATTTTAAAGTTGTAATGAAAGGTTTTTTAATCTGATGTAAACTAAGATATAAACATATTTTTATCATATTCTTTATTAAAAATGATGTTGTTTACCAAGATCTAGATTTGTTATATGTTCACCAACACCTCACATTGACTCTTACCTATTAGTTGATCACATTAGGCAACTCACATGACATCAAACTAATTAAGAGTATAGTGTTAAAAAGGTAAAATTGTTCAACACAAGGATTTTAATGGCATTTATAGCCACATGAAATTATTGAAAACATAACTCCTTGCTATGTTTAGTATGTTTATAAAATGATCCGTAGGCATGGCTGGCCATATCCAAGAAGTTTTTTCCAACAGGTGTCAAGACTTTTTAAGATTATTTTATTTACGGACCACATTCAATTTTGTGCTGTCTATATAGTTACACAAATGGGATGCAGATGAGGAAGGTAGAATATGGAAATACATCCTCATTAATTGTGTAAAAATAGAATAAGGAACAATTTTGAAAACAACAAAAACCACCCTGAGTACACTCAACCGGGATTCAAGCCCCAACTTCCTCATCACCAGCAATCCAGTATATTTCAAGTGTGACACCTTAGACGAGCATCTTTCAAACTGTGCTCCACAGAGCCCTTGGGATTCGCCATAATTATCTCAGGCTCTGAGGCAATTTTATAATATTTTTTCTCTGTTTTTCACATTATAAAATTGCATCAGTAATTTGGATTGCCAATTATTTAAAATTCGAATAAAATACATTTGCCAAATGCTATTTTTCCATTCATCCTATACTTTTAAAATGAAACTGTCTTTATTTAATGTTCATAATATTAGTCCAAAAAATGTGTGAAGGCTTCAGCCTGTATTTTTTTTAGTGCAAAGGCTCCTTCGTTTAAAAAAGTTTGGGAACCCATAACTTGCGGACGCGGGCTTAGGAAGATTAAAATGGGTGGTATGTAAGCGAGAGTGTGAATATCTATTAAATTAACACTTCTTCCCGAACAACAAGTGTTAGTGCTTTTTTTTAGGTTTATATAAGAGTAACTTTGGAAAAATTCCAACATACTTAAAACATGTAAAATTAAAATGCTCTAAATAAATTATTACCACTGTCACAACCTCAATTAAATTGACTTCATTGTAGTATAAAGGTCTCGTACGTTTCATTAGGTATTGCTATAATTTACTGTGTGTCGTTTTGTGAATTGTTGTAACTCACCCTTGCCAGGACTCCAGAAGAAGTGAAACACAGCGCTACTGTCCAGCATATCAGTTGAAGAGCCCACATCATTGAATATCAGACTCTACCCGATACAATACTGCAAGAATATGTCACAAACATAAATTGCTATTCAAATGTATTTTGGTAGTAAGAAGCATTTAGAAAATAAAAACATAATTTTTTGCGATCAAAATTGATAACGGTTTAGTATATTATTGGTATTATTTTATATGTATTGATAATATCTATCAAAAGTGACAGCTGCAACTTGCAGCTTACATGACTTGACGTATAAATGCATTGATGTAGATCTAGGAACTTCTCTGTCTTATAAGTTTTACCTACGAAAATGGTTTGTGGTGACTTTTGTAAATGTCAGACACTTCTACAAACCTCGCTGGATATTTGATTAAACTAATACCCGTTTTGGTGTGCTCGATGTCTAAAAGTCAAGCTCATATAATCTGGTTTGATGGTGTTGGGTAGGTTAGGGTTTATAAATGCTTCCTACCGGGTGTACTGAGGATGTTTATTCCTAAATGCTTTCCCACTCTAGCTTCATTAACACAATAGTGTGATTGTTATACGTATCACACTATATATCTCGAGTGGGTACTGAGAAATGATGGAAAATAATTGAAATCTTACTCATATTGGTGGTCACCCAGCCTAAATGTATGGTTTGCCAGTAAGGTTCGAATCCGGGTTGGGTGTTCTAGGGGTGTTTTTTCCTAAAAGGTTTTTCAATAATCCTCCATGAAGATGTGGGTACATTCACTTAAAATTCTGTCTTTCTCATATCTATGTCATCAGTTTATTGGAACATGAGTAGCCCAGACATTAGGTAATCTGCAGAGAAAAAACATACTGCCACAAAATTACAATAAAACTAAATATTTTGTCTTTCAAAGATTCGTCTACTTTGAAAAATCTTCATTTCAGTGCACTACACAGTCTTTTGTCTAAAAATGGAGACTGACTTAAAACTCGTAAGATTTGTGAAACGAAATAAAAGACAATGTAGCTGAAACATGACCGAAAAAAAAATCTTATACACAATTAATACAAAATCATATTGAGAAAAAAAAAGTAACTTATCCGTTCACCAAAGAACGCTACAAATCAACTCCCGATTTATGAGACCTCCCATATCCAATATCTCGGAAACTATTGGTTTTATAAAAATATATTTCAAATAAAAGTTTTTTATTTTTAAGAGTACTACAACTTTAAAACAATAATTTTTTTTTTTCGCATCTCATATAGTTGCAGGAATATATCAAAATTGGAAATTTCTTCTTATGTAACTACCCTCAAATTTATTTTCATGGGGGTGACCTGGTGGTCTAGGGGTAAGGCGTCAGACTTCTGTGCTGGCGGCCGGGGTTCAATCCTCGGTCCCGGCAAAGATTTATCTGATTACCAAACCCTTCCTTCACCTCTGACAAGACATCTTGTGAATGTGGGGAATGCCAGGCCTCCACCGTGGTTCGGATTCCACGTTAAACTGTAGGTCCTCCATTTCATCTCACAATCACCCTACCATTACACATTAGCGTAAGTGCGTATAACCCGAACGGGTAGTAAGACGCGGTGCTAATAATAATAATAATAATTTTCATGGAAAAATTAGAATTCCCCTCCTTTTTTTAGTGTTAAACAGTGCATATATTCGAATTTTAATCAAAATCGCTTGGGTGGGTTTTGAGAAAATCCATCTTTTATCTTTTTGCCCTTCGTAAGCTACCATTGATTTTAGGGCTAGCTATCTAATTCCAAAAAATCCTCAAGGGAACTTTATTAAAACCCTTGATACCAAGTTTTAGCCTGATGAGTAAAATGATTTCGTCTCTGGACCGAGATACAGACAGAAGACGTCGCAAAAAAAAAAAATTTTTAGAGTTTAGTGAGTCAAGAAATGTCAAAACCCATCAAAATTGCGAATTAGATTTTCTTGACGATCACAACACTATCTTCATCCGAAGGGTCACGAGAAAGTAAATAAATTAGTCTGCCCTCCCGTAGACTAACAACATGAACAGGCGGGCAGATTATCCGTGAAGCTAACTCTTGCCGGTTCCTTTACTAATTAAATGATTCATATGTAATAACAAGCAAAGTACGCAGCTCTAGAAAAACAGATGTGAGCTTCGCTGTAAGACTTTGTAGGCTCGAGCATGGGTTCAAATAATGAGTCATTATAAACAACTTAAGTGCAATTACGGGAAAGAAAATTAATTGAATCGCGATAGCACCTCCTCTCCCTCCCGTAGTTCCATTCCGACACGTATTAAAAAAAATAGCTTTAAGCAATGCGGAGTTGAACAGGTACGGAACAAATAATACATTTTTGTAGCGTCCATTATTTCATTTATGCTCTTTGGTGAAATTCGATGTTCTTCTTTCCCCCCGTTATGTTTAATTAACAATGCCCATTATTTTTATTTCACATAAAATCAAAATTATACGTATAAATTAGATGGAGTGAAAAAGTCTGTGTGGTGCACTGTACCTTTATTTTTATTGATATAGTTGTGTGTTTTCTTCTTTCAAACTTATAGATGAAGATGTGTTCTTGAAAATATATTTAATCATAATTTTTGATTAAATAACTTTTCAGAAAGACAAACTAAGTAAGAAGATAAATTTATATGAAAGTCTACTACAAGTAGAGTGGGAAACCATTTGGGATAAACCATTCTCATTAGACCCGACCGGGATTCATCCCCCTGCCTCCCCGTCGTCAGCAGGCCAGTCTAGCACGAAAGTGATGCCTTAGACCAGGGGACACCAAAGTCATTGAGTATGGAAGCTAATTTCAATTTGTAAAGTTGTTTCGCGAGCTACCCAGATTAAAAATGTGCAGTATCGCTAATATTGGTTAATATTGTAAAATTAACGGTGTGTTTGACATCACACCTATGTTCAATCGGGGGTAAACAACTCTCTGGCTTGGATTCATAATGAAAATAATATAAAAAATGTTAGGCATCTTACTCGGAAGAATAACATTCACTTTGATCATTTAAAAAAGTTGTGGTGAATGACTCTTACCTTCTATTTGATTTATGGTAGTTATGAAAATGTAAATCTGTAAGCCTGATTCTCTGTTTGTTTATTACCACCTTTATATTAAGATGATGACACACAAATAGATAAAGAAGAAAAACTCCTTTATTCGGAGTGCAACACTGACCAGAACTAGATAATTTTATTTAAGACAAGAGGCTACATATCCTAAACATGAGGCAACACTTTTCAATAATAAGTTACTTAAGAAAGTGCACAATATTTTTATTTTGTTTGTGAAAATTACCGAAAATGTCACCGCAAGCTACTGGTAGATCCCGCTCGACCGTTTGACGACTCTTGCCTTCGATAATTCGGCCACTAAAGCGGGTGAAGGATTTTTTATTAACAAAATAGTAGTTCTGTGAACAGTAGATCTAGCTCACTCCATGTTCTTATCGTTACTATAGTCTTACTGGTAGTTCTGTGAACAGTGGACCTAGTTCTCTCCATGTTAGTATCGTTACTACAGTCTTACTGGTAGTTCTGTGAACAGTGGACCTAGTTCTCTCCATGTTAGTATCGTTACTACAGTCTTACTGGTAGTTCTGTGAACAGTGGACCTAGTTCTCTCAATGTTAGTATCGTTACTATAGTCTTACGGGTAGTTCTGTGAACAGTACACCTAGTTCTCTCCATGTTAGTATCGTCACTACAGTCTTACTGGTAGTTCTGTGAACAGTGGACCTATTTCTCTCCATGTTGGTATCGTTATTACATTTTACTGGTAGTTCTGTGAATAGTGGACCTAGTTCTCTCCACGTTCTTATCGTTACTACAGTCTTACTGGTAGTTCTGTGAACAGTGGACCTAGTTCTCTCCATGTTCTTATCGTTACTATAGTCTTAATGGTAGTTCTGTGAACAGTGGACCTAGTTCTCTCCATGTTAGTATTGTTACTACAGTCTTACTGGTAGTTCTGTGAACAGTGGACCTAGTTCTCTCAATGTTCCTATCGTTACTATAGTCTTACTGGTAGTTCTGTGAACAGTGGACCTAGTTCTCTCCATGTTCTTATCGTTACTATAGTCTTTCTGGTAGTTCTGTGAACAGTAGACCTAGCTCTCTCCATGTTAGTATCGTTACTACAGTCTTACTGGTAGTTCTGTGAACAGTGGACCTAGTTCTCTCAATGTTAGTATCGTTGTGGACCTAGTTCTCTCCATGTTAGTATCGTTACTACAGTCTTACTGGTAGTTCTGTGAACAGTGGACCTAGTTCTCTCCATATTATTATCGTTACTATAGTCTTACTGGTACTTCTGTGAACAGTGGACCTAGTTCTCTCCATGTTAGTATTGTTACTACAGTCTTACTGGTAGTTCTGTGAACAGCGGACCTAGTTCTCTCCATGTTCTTATCGTTACTATAGTCTTACTGGTAGTTCTGTGAACAGTGGACCTAGTTCTCTCCATGTTAGTATCGTTACTACAGTCTTACTGGTAGTTCTGTGAACAGTGGACCTAGTTCTCTCAATGTTAGTATCGTTACTATAGTCTTACGGGTAGTTCTGTGAACAGTACACCTAGTTCTCTCCATGTTAGTATCGTTAATACAGTCTTACTGGTAGTTCTGTGAACAGTGGACCTATTTCTCTCCATGTTGGTAACGTTATTACATTTTACTGGTAGTTCTGTGAACAGTGGACCTAGTTCTCTCCATGTTAGTATCGTTACTACAGTCTTACTTTACTGGTAGTTCTGTGAACAGTGGACCTAACTCTCTCCATGTTCTTATCGTTACTATAGTCTTAATATTTCTCTTTGAATTTCAAGTTGAAATATCTGCAATAATTTATCTTTGTATTGGAAATTGATATATTTACTTAGTGGTCAAGTTAAATAGAAAATCAAAGTAACACTATATATCTGCAAAAATAATTGTTGTTCGCGTGGTTTAAGACGCCAGTCTCGCAATATATGTTAAAATTAAAAATAACATGCCCTGGGTATTCGAACGATTGCTTAAGAATTATAAATTCAAATCACTTGAGATGAGCCACTATACAAAAAGCCTTTAGACTGGCCACCATATTGAAACGGATATCCAAGTTAAAAAAACTATGCGTATACATCTTTGGGTCTGGGTTCAAAAAATATCCCTGTCGAATTTATTAAAAATTGGTAAACGCATTTCACAGTTATCGCGTAGCAAACATCCGTACAAACAAAATGCCAAATGATCAGTTTTAAAAACAGAACCTCGTTTCACTCGATTATTTTATTTTTAATATGCAGGGTTCTGTTAATAGCTTTTTTCCCAAAAACTCGGTATACTTTTTTTTTAAATCCTGAAATCGTGAACTAACTATTGAATGTTCCCGGCACATTCCGAATGCCAAGTCTGACATTGTGCAACGCGGTCCAAAATTCACGTTTCCTCCACGCCCCTATAATACTCGTGTATAATATGTGCGTTGTTATCACGCTGACGCTACTAACATTTAGATACCTTTCCGTGTGTCAGTGTCAACAATACAGTCGAGCACAAGTGTTTCTCTGAGAGAGGAGAGAGTTTGAGCACAGATTGCGCTCTCACAAGGTCGCCCTAATAGTCGTGTCTGTCTGTGTGTGAGGCCGACATCCGTCGGGATAATTACTCAGGGTTTTTGTTAAGAGAGACGGGAAAAAAATTGGGGGGGCCATCATGCAAGCTTTAGGTGAGTCACGATAAAATTTAGCAACGCAAACTTTATTTTATATATTAATAAGTAGGGGAGTGGCAAGATTCGAAAAACTTTGAATAGTTCCAAATTATTTTCAACTTTGCTTCGAGGGGGAAAAAAAAAATTGCTTCGAAAATAACGAAGCTCAGCCAATAGATATATTGACATCCATAACACATATAATTTTTTGTTTTTTTCAATTTCTGTTGTTATGTAGACCTACACTCTGTTTATTCTGAATGGTAGCGATTTTACCCTACATGGTTCCACTATGGTTTAGCTTATATAGAGCCATAGTATAACATGCCAAGGTAGGATTGATACCTTTCAGGATGAACTAAGTGTACATGACTAAACGTTGTATTAATTGAATAAGATGTATTAATAGTAACGTAATTGATCTATTTTGGACGATTATATTCATGAAATAAAACACTTTTATGTATTAGTTAGTGTCCAAAGTTGTATAATTAATACGCACCAAACAATAATTATTTTATTCAACATAAAACAAATTTTATAAAATATCGTAATTTGGTTTCGGCTTCAAGAATTATTATTCTATTCGACTGAGTTAATTTATATTTTTACCATGAATCTTCCTCTTGTACAGTTAGCTGGTAATGGAGATGTCTAGTTTAGAATCCGAGAGGGTGCACTGAAGGTTATAATTCATTAATGGTTTTACATTCTCTCTCCACGTAAATTTAGGTTCATTTCCTCTAAATATTACATACGTACCTTATTATTTAATCTTTCTTACAATTAAATGCCCATGACTCTAATGGTTAGTATTTTTGCAAAGGGTTGTAAAAGGGGGGGGGGGATGAAAGGGGTAGTTTTTTTTTGTGAAAAATTTGATCAAATTAAAATTCGTGTTTGTGATGTTACTTATAGCTTTAAAATCGAATGTATATTTTAATTACTACATTTAAGATTATGGATATTAACCGCTAAATTTATAATGTAGTTAAAAGTTAGTTGAAAGGAATTGCATCCTCGTTAGCGAATAAAGGGGATGGGAAAACCACAATGATAAATCATACCTAAGAAAACCCCACCTCCTCGAGTTAGATTCCAACCTCGACTCTCTTTATAGCAGACCATCTCTAAACTGATGCCACGTGACTACAGTCAGGGGTGTTGTGACGAAGATTAATTTTTATATTAACACCGCGTCTTACTACCCGTTAGGATTATACGCTTATGTATTAATTACATTAGTGGTTTTAGGGATTAGGAAGGTTACATTTAAGGAAGTGTACCCGCATTTGCGTGAAGGGAAAGTGGAAAACCATTTTGGAAAATCCTCCTCAGTACACCAGACTGATATTCGAGCCTCGATCTCTCCATCATCGGCAGTCTAGTTTACTATAAGAGTAGCGCGTTAGACCACGCAGCCACCGAAGCGGGTAGGATTTAGTTGATCTGCATCAACTCATTTAAGTTTTCATGATGGAATACGATTTCATTTATATGATATAAAAATAAAAATGTACTATTTATTATTCAAGATCCGCCTTGGTGTCGTAGTTAGCTAAGGTGCTAGTTTCGTGTGAGCTAGACTGCTGAGGACGGGGAGATCGAGGTTCGAATCTCGTTCGGGTGAACTGGGGTTGTTTTTCATAAAATGGTTTTCCACTCTCCTTCTACGCAAACGCAGGTTCACTTTCTCTCAATTCAATTTTCTCCATTCCTAACCCTTTAGCGTAGTTAATACTTCAGCGTTCAAACCGAACGGGTAGTAAGACGCGGTGCTAAATTAAATTAAATTTACTATTCAAAATAAAACTCGCATCAGTGAACACGTGGTCTAAATACCAACCTTATTTAATCTGGCTGTAGATTACGAATCCTACCAAAGGAAACAGACTAATTTTCCAAATTATAATCTCATTGAAGTCTTCTCATCACCTTTCCATTCCTCAAACTATTATCCTCCTCGTTACCCACTTATAATGAGACGTGAACAACACCTGTATTAAACATCCCACTAATACAAATTATTCAGCTTGCTACTCTCAAACTTTTTAATGTATTTACACCTGAAAATTGTTGTGTGGGAAAAATGTATCACAGGGAAGAATTTTACTTGCGGTAGTTCCTGACGGACGTGGAGTGTGGTCTTTCATTACGTACTAAAATAATAAACTGAGAGTTTTTGAAACTAAGTGCCGAGCAAAATATTTTGACCTAAGAGGGACGGATAGATGAAGAAAGTTGCATCATAATGAAGAGCTTCGTGGTTAGTATGCGTCCCAAAACATGTTAATGTGGTGCGTATTATGGCCATATTTTGATAAGATTTTTTTTTGTACAGCACAGACAATGATCATGTGTATAAAATTTGGTTTTTGGTCCTCTGGTTGTGGAAATGTTCTCATATGTCATTTTTTTTGTCATTTTGGATTTTTAAATTTTATATATATATATTTATGCATTTTTGAATATATGTTATGTATTTAGGTTGCGTAAGTATATTTTAAAATAATATTGGAACGGGCTACTTATTATTTTCTGGCACAGATATTTGTAAATCGATATTATATTAACAAAATGCATTAATAAAATGAAAAAAAAAAGTTGCTCGTCTAAAATTAACCCTAGTGAATCCCGCTACTGACAAGCCACGTTGTGAACGAGTAAAATACAGTCCTAGTGCACTCAGCTAATATTTGAACTCTGACCCCGTTACTGGAAATCCATTCCATTGCGAGCGATTAAAATAAACCTTTAACGCACCTGAGGAGGTTGAAGCCTGGTCTCCAAACCAATGAGAGGGTGCTACAGTAGACAAGTGGACAACCCTGACGATCTGATATCATCATGTAAATATAATATGTGGTGTTTATTTTGGTTGTAGAAACAAAACACATTAAGTCTAGTTACGTATGTTTCTGAGTAATAGATTTTACGGTGGGAGTGGAGGAAACGTGAGAAAAGGCCAGTCTTTTTGCATTTTATATAACAAAACATTTTTTGGCCAAAATACATAAAATATTCCTCCTGTAGAAACATAGAGTTTAATTTTATTCACATGATGATATCAACAGTTTTTGGATATCTGTCATGAGAATATTATCATTATTTTGATGATAAACAATTTAAATGAAGAAAAAAAGTTTTCACTAAATTCTAAGTCCTTACACTCCCACCATAAAATTAAGTTACATTAGTAATTGAACATTCAACACTTACGAAGAGACTTCTTCACTAAGCAAGAAACTTCCTTGCATAAGGTTGACTTGGACTGAACTTGGACTAAATATTTGAACTTGGTTTAAGAGTTGGAACTTCACTGTTAACACTATTTTCAACACCTTTATATTATTATTATTATTATTATTATTATTATTAGCACCGCGTCTTACTACCCGTCAGGGTTGTACGCACTTACACTAATGTGTAATGGTAGGGTGATTGTGAGATGAAATGAAAGACCTACATTTTAACGTGGAATCCGAACCACGGTGGAGGCCTGGCATTCCCCACATTCACAAGATGTCTTGTCAGAGGTGAAGGAAGGGTTTGGTAATCAGATAAATCTGTGCCGAGACCGAGGATTGAACCCCGGCTGCCAGCACAGAAGTCTGACACCTTACCCCTAGACCGCCAGGTCACCAACACCTTTATAACTATACCAACAGATAAACTGTTTTATAGTTAGTATACATTTTATTTGAAAAAGAGTTCCTATGTTTCCTTTTTTAAATAAATGTGTTTAACAAAGGAGTTATTAATTATGTATTCTAGGGGTTGGGGATGAGGATAATTAATTTATATTAATGCACCCTGCCGTAATTTTAGCCCTTGTTTTCTTATCAAAAATAACCGAATTTGATGCAATTCTATAGCTTTTGATTAGTTGGCCACATCTGAGAGTTTGTTTGCTATTGAGACGGTGCATGTTTAACGAAGTTGTACAGTACCTTGGCTATATATTTTTTATCTTCCCCTCTTATTATCCGCGTCATAGCCAATTACTCGTCCTTGTTATCCACATTTACACTGTTGGAAACTAGAAGATGGCCAACATATTTGACACTATATGCTAGAAATTGAAAATACACAAGTACATAAATGAATATTTGCAGCTAGGAACTATTAGATGTCATAGGACGACCACCCAGATTACAATGGCATTCCTAGACTTGAAACAATAACGGCGATCGCGCGGCGATATATTATCGCGCGATAATCTTCCCAATGGTTTTCAAATGTGAACGCACGTGTGTGTAGAGGCGATTATCGCACCAAGCGTTTTTATCGAAACAGATTGAACGCGTCGATAAGGCGTCCTACCCCTCGGGAGAGGTAGATCGGCTGCGCGATTCGTCTCTAGCCAATTATGGATTCGTCTTCAGAGGAAGGGGAGGTTTTGCTTCTGGTCGCTGCGGCTGAGGATGACAGATGCAGGCAACGTATTCACAAGTAGGACCAGGTTAATATGCCGTTAACATTTTTATAAACGTGAATTAAGTTTAAAAAAAAAATTAGATCTGCAGCCACAATTGATAAGGACTGAAATATACTCTCGTGTAGATACGTCATGTTTAAATAACATTGACTACCTTTGATATATAATCTATAAACTGACAGCTTTTCTATGGGTATGTGCTCTTAATTTTAATTATTTTAAATTCGTTACTTATACTGTAGGAGGTTGTGGATTCATGATATAAATGCTACAAGGCAATAACAAGTTTTATGCGTTAATTCCCCAGCTAATAAAATATGAGAGACGTTTCTACATCTACTTCAGAATGACAACTTGTTTTGATGAGGTGTTGAGTTATATAAGAAAATACATAACGATGCAACATACTAACTGGCGTAGATCCATCCCACCTGAGGTCCGACTCGCAAATCGCAATCACATTAAAGTAAGAGAAACGCAGTAATATATTGCGTGTAACAAGTTTATTATAATAACCTAAATCACTTTATCAATACAAGAAAAATGTTTAAATTTGTCAATTTTTTTGGATGAGTATGAAGTAAAGTCCTAAATTCAAGAAAATTAAAGCTAAAATGAACTCTCATTATCTCTGAAATATAAAAAAAATATTGAGAAAATGTAAAACATGACCAGTTTATAAGTTAGCAAAACATTTCTGTAGAGAATGTTCTTTCCGTATTTCTCATTGTTGGCCTTCATTGTCCGGATTCACTTGTTTGGACACAAGATGAGGTATCTCAATGTTCGACGAGTGTGGTTCTGGAGCGTATGGATTCTCCATCACAGATATGGAATTTGATTGTCCCGTGCTGTATGTAGTACGTTGACGATGTGTAGTTTGAATGTTATGTGGTGTGCTGTGGTGAGAGGTAGTTTGAATATTGTGTAGTGTAGTGTGTCGCAGTGAGGGTGTGTACTGGGTTGAGCTATGCACAGCTGTCTCCTATAAATGTTGGAGCTCTTCCTCCATCATCATTTTAGCTATTTTCATCTTAATATTAATCTGTCTTCTCTGAGAGAACTTCTTCGTGGTTTTTGGATATCCTTGGAAAATATGATCAGTAGCATCAGGGTGTTGACGTTGCTTATCTTCCAAATAGTGAAGAACTTTGTCCGTGCTTGGAGAGGTCACTTTCAGCTGACGTCTTCGTACGTCTTTCCGAATCTGTTGAGGGGTTATCTCACCGGTACTCTCACTGTTAACTCCTTTTGAATTGGGAGATGTTTGGGCGACCTCCATTATCGGTCCCTGTTGGTCCTCTGGTTGAAGGGGTATGGGGTGTAGAAATGCCTGGTTCTAGATTGGATGTTGTTCACGCAAAACTTAAATGTGCCTTCATGAACTCCATTTGTTTTGACCATTGCCAGAACTGGTACTTTCCAGATGCTTGGCCAGTTTTTGATTTCTTGCTTCTTCAACCGTTAGTGCAATTGTAATGTCAGTTTGTAAAGCTATCTGGAATAATATGATATCTGACTTCATGCCAAAGCCTTCAGACAACAATGGGGAAAAAATGCTCGGTGGTTTGAAGAAAAATGGGGTTTCCCAAACTGTGTTGGTGCTATAGATGGGAAACATGTCATCATCAAGTGTCCTGACAAGAGTGGGTCAGCTTACTTTTCATATTTGAAGAAACACTCCATTGTGCTTTTAGCTGTTGTGGGACCAGAGTATGAGTTTCTCTGCATTGATGTAGGGGGCTATGGCAGGAACAGTGATGAGGGAATTTTTGAGGAGTCATCAATGGGTCAAAAATTTATTAGAGGATAGTTTGACCTCTCTGATGACAAGCCCCTTCCAGAGCAAGTCGAACCAATGTCTCAAGTACTTGTAGGGGACCAGGCGCTCCCTCTTGCACCGTACATGATGAGACCATTTCCGTATGAATAGTCGGAAGATGATCCAAGGAAAGACAGATTATATACCCGTTTGTGTCAAGCTCGTAGAGTGGTGGAAAACGCTTTTGGTATACTCACAAAGAGATTTAGAATATTTTGGAGGTCAATTGAAACTGAACTGAACAAAAATCAGCTGACAGTGTATACAGCTTGACTTCTTCACAATTATTTTTAAGATTTAAGAGGTGTGATGACGAATACCTTCAAGCGCTGGTGAAACAAGAGCCTGTTTGTTGAGGGCAAAATGGTTGGACTTGATGCTGCCGTACAACATTATAGAGCAGCTAATATTTCTTACGCAATTCGCGAAAAATGTACAGATTATTTCAATAAAGTAGCTTAAAAATGAAATTGTTGTCCTTATCAGGGGCACACCCATAAATGCACTTCATTGAGGGAGGGGTAACTAATAAAGGTTATAACCAGAATAAAATTTAAGATAGTAAGAGGGTTGGAGAGGGTATTTTGCAAAATTAATTTTTTTTAAAAGGAGTTTGCCCTCCAGCCGAAAAGGGAGTTTGAGGACCCTCTCCAGTAAAATGTCAAACATTTGGATGCATGTAGAAGTTATTTGGAGAAAGAATTTGACATTTAAATACCTCTAGAAGTTTTTTCAATTGATCCACCACACATGAAATATTTTTAAAAATCTATCACTTCTAGAAATGATTTCAAATGGCCCTAATAGACCCTAGCACTTTTTTTTCCCGAACTAGATTACTGTAAAAGCTATTTGGAGGGATCCTTCGCCGACAAATAAGTTCAAATTAGCTAGGCCCTACTTATTAAATTAAAAATATATTAAATGCATTCAACACTTGATTTTAAAGCTTAAATGCATTCAACACTAGGTTTTAAAGTTCAACTTGACATACCTAATTTAAATTTGATTTATATGTTGTTCTTAAAATTATTTGGATACTAGGGGGAAGCCAGATACACCATTAGAATTTCCCTCTACCCAGTTTGTACTCCTGGCCTTCAGTATCATAATATATGCGATGTCACACTTCTACGTGTAAATAAAATGTACTTACTGGTTACACTTAGCGTTGTAGCTCTCTCCTTCCACTTCCTGTCCCTTTCCCTAGAATCCTTGTACTAAGGGTTCCGTAAATCGTACAGAGCGGTGTGTTCCTTCACTTAATCTATTAATTTTTCCACCTTCATAGCACAGGAAAGTTTGTTCACATTACCATTAATTGTTATCGGGCTAGCGACTGGATCTATAAAGAAGTGATTTCATTCATATGACCGGATCGCAATGCGCCAGTGTGGGGACTTCCACGCGGTAATGCGCTATTGAAATATTGTTATCTGGCCACCCACGCGATAAGTAAGGCCTACGCGTTCCTTATCGCGCCTCTCTGTGGGAGTCTTTAATAGGTCGCTAGTCATAACTCACTAACGATAAATGTGAAACTTAAAGGAATTACGCCAACATTTGAGTAGAAGGACATTAGGTAATCATACATGAGAAATTACCTTAATACACCTGACCACCCCATCATTGGTTAACCATATCAAATGAGGCTAACACCTTAATCCGTATCCCTATCGGAGGAGGTTTTAGATAAGCTTAAATCATATATTTTGAAAAAATATGTCTTGTCTGGATCACGTCCCTGGATCTCTCCTTTTGTAGAATAGATGCCTGGGATTCGAACCTATGTCGGACACATATTGTAAATGTATCGGGAAATAAGGAAACAATAAAATTCATTTTAGGTGATTTTGTTCTTACTTTATATGTTTAGACATATTTGTTTGGCAGTTTTTTCGAGTGATTCATTTTGACGAGATTTTTTTTTACAAGCCATATACTACTATTTTATCAACCTTATATTTAATGTGAAAGGCATTGAGTTTAATTTGAACTTAAAACAATGCTTTGAAGAAAGAATGTTTTACAGTTCAGAGGTGACCTGGTGGTCTAGGGGTAAGGTGTCGGACTTCTGTGCTTGGGTCGGGGGCTCAATCCTAGGTCCCGACACAAATTTATCTGAATACCAAACCCTTCCTTCACCTCTGACAAGACGTGTATTAATCACAACTTGTGAATGTGGGGGATGCCAGGCCTCCACCGTGGTTCGGATTCCATGTTAAACTGTAGGTCCTCCATTTAATCTCACAATCCCCCTACCATTACACATTAGCGTAAGTGCGTATAACCAGAACGGGTAGTAAGACACAGTGATAATAATAATAACTTAGAGTTCACAATAATTCTTGATAAATAACTGTTTTGTTTTAGGGTTATCCACATTATTTTTTCATAGAGAAATAATCATTTCCATTCATTGTGTGTTACAGTTTATACATGCCTGCTAATAATCATGATGTATTCAACTCCTGCGAGTTTGAAAGCCGCAGTGAATAATGAAGATAGCAGTGAAGAAAAGCACCAAGTAGCGGAAATACTTCCAACTCTATTTAAGGTAAAAGCATATTTGGTTTATTTTAAATTTAAATGAATTCACACCAATAAGTTGTGATTTCAAGTGAAACAATTTTTATTCACTCTAATCCGATTTGCTTACATGCTATTATTAGTGTCTTTAAACTTGTATTTCATATTTATGTTACAGTTAGTACATTGCCCCGAAGAGCGGTCCGTAGTGGTTAACTCTGAAGTTCGTAACTCCTCAGTAACGTGGCCTCGAGTAATTTCGTCATCTGCTATGAGTAGCAAGAGAGTCACTTCTGATCCTCTGTGCATTTCACCCGAAGGCGACCTTATCACTCGATTTTGCGTTAAAAAAAATACTCTGAGCAATCCAATTTGGGATCCACCAAAACCTCCCGAATGTTTCCGATCACAACCTTCTTACGACAATGTTGATAAGTGTACATTACCTTACAAAGCTTTGTCAATACACGGCAAACATTTCTGCGTGTTAATGACAGATCCTCGAGAATGGGCACCAGCGTGTGAACCGGATGTCACAGATGAAGACATCTTGGATTTATCGATGAGTGAATTTACGTCATTAGTTGATTATTTCAGAAGAATGGGCGTAACCTGCGTGTGGTTACCAGTAAAGAGATTCGGAAACTACGGCCCACTACTAAGGAGACGGCCCGGTGAAGAATATGGTGATAAATTCAAAATGCCTTATCATCTGCCGTTATCATGGTCTCCAAATCAACAATCTTTGCGTGGAGAATGTCTGAAACTTAACATACCATTCGATATAAGTTCAGCTGTGACTCTAGATACTGACGATTGCAATCACAAATATCCCGTGGCATGTGTTTATAAACCTTCTAGCGATATGTTAGTAAGACGAGCTTGTCCAGAACATTACTTCACATCAAGGTACTCAAATGAACAGGATCGATGTCTCACGGTTAGTAAAAATAACATTCCAGGAAGTTGGGAAGAAGCCAATTTGAAATGTTTTGAGAAAGGTGGGCACTTAATGAAGATAAGTTCTGTGCAAGACAATTACTTGGCGGAAGAAATCATCAATGAATTTGATTGTAAGGATGGCTGGATAGGCGTAAGAAGAAAAAGCTGGGATAAAGGTTACGAGTGGAATTTAGGAATTAACAACTCAGTCGAGGTAGGATTTGTAAACTGGGATCCTAAGCTTAGTTTTGGGGAAATTGTGGATGGACGTGGTTCTCTAAATGAGCATGGTTTTTGGGCTCTTTACAATCGTACTTATAAACTGAAATGTTCGATTTGTGAAACGAAAATAGAGATTCCACGTACGGAACTATCTTTACGACATGACTCAGAAGCCAATAGGTTGACTTTGAGTGTTTATTCACCAAAAGGACTTTGGAAAGAGTCAGAAAAAGAAGAAGGTGTTAACTGTTTTACAGATGCGTCCGGAGATTTTATAAGTCAAGTTAAGGTTAGAAAAGAACGGGAAGAACGTTGGACCATGAATGATTTTGACGTCTTCAAAGGATATATAAATAGGGAAGCTAGCTCAGGCTTATTCATTGACGTGCACAAATCAATATATTTCATAAAAGAGAATAATAATGCTGGCAATTATTGGTGTGTTGGACATAGTTTATCTCCCATTGAAGAAATCTATAGTAAATCTATTCTCACATACGGAAAAAAGCCTGGACACTTATTTTCATTAATAATTGATGTATTTGGATTATGCAATAGCACAACTAACACAATAAATTGTGATCCAACATTTTCTAATGAATACAAATCTATAGCTAAACTTGTGGAAATAAGAATAAAATTAAACGCACCAAAATTAAGTGTATCAAATGTTAGACCGATGAAAATTTTAAATGTTATTAATGATGGAACTGTACGTTTGATTCTTCACGTTAGAATTAAAATTAAGAAAAGTCTAAAAGAAACATTTATAGGACTTAGAAAAGCTGTAAGTAATTTTGGGACTAGCCAAAACGATCTTTACGCTCTAGTTTCTTTGAGAAGTACAGAAGGCTGTACCTCATCCATCACGATGGATGGTGGCAAGTTTCTCCATTGGGAGTTCACAAAATTTGGTGTCACTTCAGTATCTAACGAATTATGTCTGGACCAATATGGCATCCCTGTCCATAGAAGGTGTTCGGGAAGCTTTTTGACCGGAGGGATGTGGGAAGACCCAGTCGGTTCCTGCAATGCCACGATGATTTCTTTTTCCACTCACGCGTTGCATTCGCTAGCTATGGGTAGTGAAACTTTGGGTGACGTTAGCACATCAAACATTGCTCATGGAATCTCAAAACTTTCCGTGAACTACTCAAGTTTAATTCCAGCAGATGTATATTACCTTGCCCTTGTAATGAAGAATCTAGCTAGATTAAGTAATGAGTCACAAACTAGCACTGATGATATGTTTGAGCTTGAGGCCTTGACAAATATAATAGATTATGTGAATGAAGCTGATAGAGAAACAGTGGCCTTGTCTCAGATGTACCTTAACTCTACGAACATTTTATTGGACGCCCTTAACGAACTATTGAACTTAATTTGTATAAATGCAAATATGACTAATAATAATGGCGTTATATTATCAGTAACATCTCAAGTGATTGTTCAAATCTCTGACCCGTCTCGTGCTAATATCACAGGATTAGCTCTGGCAAGAAATAAACATAGCAATCATGCATCGACCGAAAAATATAAAAGCTTCAAAGATTACGACATAATACCTCTTAAATCGGACCAAACTTTAGAACCAATAATGCAATCTGACGAAATAGAAGTAGCAACATGGATACCCAACGCACTACTAACTGAAATAACAAATGAAAATTTTAACTTTTCTTCTTTTTATGATCCTGAAATAAACGAAACTGTCACGATTGAGCCATCGTATCTTTTAAAAGGGAGGAAACCTTATATTGTAATAGTTGTTCTTTATAAAGATGTTCTTTTTTATGAAGCTTCACGCGCAAGATCACAAAGAAGAACAACAGCCACAAATCAAAGTAGGGAAGCCAACAGCGACGATGATCAAGATGAAGTAAATATTGTGGGAAGCCGTGTTATCAGTGTGTCGATTCCAGGGATAGGGTCTGACCTTCCAGTGCCCATTCCCATTGTCTTCAAACCTCTGTTGAGCTCTTTGAACAAACCATCAAATCAAAGAACGTGTGCATTTTGGGATTTCTCCTTCAATTCTTCCACTCCCTCGCAATCGTTGGGAGGTTGGTCTGGCGATGGTTGCATATACGCGGGACATTCCTTACTAGGTATTGAGAAGGGAATAAATGGACTGGAAGTGTGCGTTTGTACGCATCTCACGCATTTCGCAGAGCTCATCTTGGGTCCTTCTGCTTACAGGACCTTGGATAAATCAAAAATATCTGACCCAAATATCCAATACTTACTTAGAAACGAAAAAGCACTTGATATTATCAGCATAGTTGGGTGCACACTTTCATTATTTGGCGTAATCGGGATTGTAACTACCGCTGCTGTTTTCCGTTCTTGGAGAGATAAGTCGGGAACAAAAATACTCCTTCAACTTTCCTTAGCGATTGCACTTCAAATGGTTGGATTTCTTTTGTCAAACTTCAACACTAGAAATAAACATACAGCAATTCCAATACCCGAAGAAGAGGTCTCGAATTATGAAAACAACGATATAGTTTCTTGCCCGGGAGGATCAAAGATCGCTGGTGATTTGATGAATTACTCTTACGATGAAATTACAATATGCGACCCGTATCTAATCGACGGCGAAGAAAACATATTTTGCATAATTCTGGGAGCTTTCAACCACTATGCTATCTTATGTGGTTTTTCATGGATGCTAGTCACAGCTTTCTTGCAATTCCAAAGGTACGTTAAGGTTTTAGGGTGCACACGCCCCCCTAGGTTCCTTTTGAAATCGACATTATTTGGTTGGGGGATTCCACTTATTCCAGTCTGTGTTATGCTCATGATAACACCATATTCATACGTACCTTCATATCACACAACAATGTGCTATCTCACAGGAAAGTCTTTATACCTCGGGGTTATTCTTCCAGCGTCTATGATTATTTTTGTCAATTTGTTCGTTTTCGTGAAAGTCATCGATAGCGTTCTGAGAGGTCCCGATGGAAAAGTTCGGTCAAACCCAGACAAGAACCTTGTTTATTCGCAACTTAGACTGGGAGTCGTCTTGTTTTTCTTGCTAGGTCTATCTTGGGTGTTTGGAATAATATTATCTATCAACTCCAACACTATTATCTTTTCCTACCTTTTCTGTCTGACGGCAACTACCCAGGGGTTCGTCATGTTTTTATTTTTTGTCGTGTGTGATCCCTCCACGAGGCACCTATGGATAAAACTTGTGAGCACGTGGGGGAAAATAGCGTGTGGCTTGACCTTCAATACAGGCGAGAACTTATCCAACTCTAACGTTTCTGACAGCTTTAGGAATATTGACTGCCCTAAAAAGGAAGCCACGAAGAAACAAGAGTTGTCCTACGAGAAGCCTGTGACCGACCAAACATTGGTAATTGACAAAAAAAAATAGTGTCCAACAAAATTATTTGACTGATAAAAAGGGTTGGAATGATGCGAAATATTAATTTTAATAATTGCTTTGGTATTGCCATAAATAAGTTACTCTTGTATGTGACGATTATTTTACTATGTTAATCAATAGCTATAGTAAAATTTAAGAAAATAATGTCAAAAACTAACAAAAATACCGCCAAAAGGGGGTGTTGACAACACACATAATATACAGGATTCTTGAAATATGTATTCGGGATTTCACAATTAAATATCTTCAACATCACTGATTTACATGATTTTTGCTTTAAGGGTGTGACAGTATTACAAGTTCTTACTTTGTTTAATTACCTACTTTTAATTCGTTTTAGCACTGCATCTTACTACCCATTTGGGTTGTAGGTTACTCAATTATTTTAATCCAATAAAACTATTCAATAATCTTAAATTATTTATTTACTTCCATATATATTTTACTATGAAATCCCGGACACCTGTTTTGATAACCTTGTAAGTGTAACAACTCCAAATTTTGACAGTGTTTTTAAATTCTCAGTATAATCTGATTGATAATGAAGTAATAATTATTCAAAGATCTTTTTTTTTTGTGGATTAGGGATGGGTGTGAGGATGATGGTAATCTGTAATATGTTAATGATGTAGTGCAAGATGAAGGACCAACTTTTAAACATACACTTCGTTTACTATGGGAGGCAGTAAGCTCACATCTCTTGTTTCCAATATGATGCAGCTTATAAAATAGTGTCAAATTGGAATTGGAGCCCATCAAGGTAAAACTGTAAGCTCTAACCATAAACAGAGTGTACAAAATAATAGGAGTAGGCCTAATGCTAGAATAAATAAAAACTCCACGATAAATTAGGAATTTTTATTTTATATATACTTTTCAAACATTTATATTTTTTTTTTGTGTGTTTGGAAACAAGCAGGTATAAGATTAAATATACACTTCTGAAGACATAAAATGGCAAATTATATGTTTATAAAATTAAGATCCTACCCATAAATAAGATATAATTAAATGAAAAGTGTCTTCAAATGGAACATATGATTCTTTAATCTCATTCCATAAGCTTTTAGTTTCCATAAAAGTTTTATCCCCAAATCAATTTTAATAAATAAAAAAGGGCTGGGCTGTCGTAAGAGTTTCAAACGCCTTTGACGAGATCCATAATTTGTGCCCGAGCTATAATTTGTACAATATAAGTAGACTGTGCCCACTTCGTTATCCAAAATAATAATAAAAATATTAGGGTGGCAAAAGCCCATAAAAAAAGAATTGTTAACAAGAGATAAATAAATCAAAAGTAAATGGTGACCCCTTAATCAATGTATACGAAAATATTATCCCTCATTTTCTAAATTTTATCTTAGGATGTTGATAAACATTTAGTTAAATATCAAAATGATTCGTTGTCAAAGCAACCCCAAATGTCATTAAAGAATTAAATATATTATATCTACAAGGAAAATATCTTTTCGCTTTATGAAATAATCAGAATATGGTACAGGAAAGGTCGATAGAAACATTGAAAAGAAGAACACAACCCACATTTTTCATTGATTCCATGCTTCTATTCACCTTTCCTATACCTTCTTACAAATATAATACAGATCCATTGATTACGTTGTCAATAAATCTTTAATATATATATATATATATATACTTAGTATTAGATCAAATATTTAGTTGGTATTTCTTTATTTGGAAATAATGATGAGCTTATTTATTTTAAATAATTATTTTTTAAACATTGTAATACATTCATTTTGTTGGAATTTGCTCTTAAGACCCTTGCACCCTAGGCTACCGCCTAACAACAACTGTTGATATCACCATGTGAAGAAAATAAAAACTATATGTTTCTAATGAATAAAGATTTGATTTATTTTTACCAAAAAATGTTTTTAAGTATAAAAACGGCAAAAATATTTCCCTTGACTTGCGTTCTCTACACCCCCACCTTAAAGAAAAGCCTCTTCTAATTGTGTAACATTCTCTACTGATGTGATATCAAAGTAGCATATTTTATAGATTAATTATAACTCCTGAAACTTCTCTTTGGATACAGTAACAATCACAAATCATCACTTTTTAGTGGGTTAGTAGAATCAGTAATAACCATGGAAAATATATTTCGAAAATACTTCAGATAGATACAGTAGCCCCATGGCTTCTTTGGTGCTGACTGACAGCTTCCATATGACTTCTGACAGTCAATATTTAGGTATATACCTAAATTTTGGCCGTCAGAAGTGACAGCTGCTAAACACATGTTTTTGCAGATCATATGCTTCAGCGTACGAATACAGAATTTGGTCTGGTAACTTTTCAAAGCCGTGAGCTGTCAGTCATCACCAAAGAAGACATGGGGCTACTGTAGTTTGCATTAATGAGGGTGATTTTTGTGTGTTAAAGTATTTATGAACCTAACTTTTGTAGGCCTAATTGTTTTATTGTTACTTAGGTTTCTTCCTCTCTTATTTATAATTTATATCTGTCGTTATTTTACTATACCCTTTAAAAGCCTAAAATAAGATCTCGTTATTATAGCCTTAGCAGATAAAATATTAAATTAATATTTGTGTTTGAACGTTACTGTTATTACGTTATTACTTCTTATATTTTGCTCCTTTTAGTCTATTATGTATGTAATTTTGATTTAAAAATAATTTTATCAATATTCCATATAAAATATAGAGGGCCTAATTAAACGTATAAATATATAATTTGGCAAACTATATATACACATATATATTATTAATATATAGTTTGGCAGTCATTTAGAAGATTAGCTTATTTTTGCATAATTAATCAAATATTTTAAAATCAGTAAACTAAGTAAACTTAACCCTATAAAACAATGATGTTTTTACTTATAGTATTCAAACTATATAAATAGATTGCAACCTTTTTAAAAAATCCCCTATTATGTGTGTGTGTGTGTGTGTTGCTGACTTTCAGCAGAAATAAGTGATATTTAAATATAAACGTAGAGGAAGTACGGGTAATATTGAATACAATTTACTTTTTCAATAATATCAAAGCGTATTTTCACATTTTGTCATTGAGTTATTTATTAAACCTATAAGTCATATGTTTTTTTACCATTTTTAGTGTTTAAAACAAAATTAATAACTCTTAGTTGCCTGAAAAAGCACTTAAAAGAGACGTGGAACAAATGAAGGCAATATGGAATACTACACATTTTATATGATAAAAATAATTATATTTACTAAAACTAACAAATGTTTCATAAGTAAATGTAAAAAAACATGCAAATATTATGTATAGTATACTGTAGTAATAATAACGTATCATTGAAATAATACATTATAATAAAAAATAACTAATTAATAAATCAGTATTAATAATGCATTATTAAAATATAATATACTAAAATATTGTATCAGGTTACATTGTTTTCTTAATAGATCATATAGGTGTAAGGAAAAATGTTTAAGCTTACGTTGACCAAACATATCACTTGCCAAATACTTGAAAAATGTGCGGGCATTACGGAATAGTAGTATTTTTTGTTAGGTTATAGTAAAATCACAGTGAAATAATGTTTAAACTCAAAGATAAGCACGAGTGAGCCTTAACCTAATGATTTGATTAGAATTAATAAGAACAGTAGAGTAAAGAAATATAACATGCTGTTTTTGTGACAGCCAAAACAAACAATCGTCTCTCACAAAACCATCAATTGATTTGTCGAAGTGAGGGCGTCGCTAGATGTTCAAAATTGTTTTCTCTAATAGTTGAAATAGTTAACGATAGATTGTGACAATTAGCACATGAGAAACAATGGTATTCCTTATTGCCCGACTATTCCATAATACCCATACTCATTTAATTATTTGTTAACATCCTCAACCAATATAGGTTAATATTTACTCAAGTAATCCTCGAATGTGCTGAGTGGCGCACGAACGTTTTTATTTGGGGAGGGGGGAGGTAAAAAATAATCATATGATTTTATAGGGGATAACATTTCTGAGATTAAAAAAATACCAGGAAAATGTAATACAGCTGTCCCTCACACTACGCGAGTGATTGCTTCTGATAAATAATCGCGGGGCACGAAAACGCAGATAAATTGGTTTTAACATGGGTGATATAGAGATTACATCAAAGGAAAAAAGTAAATAAGAACCCAAAACTTGTAAATGAATGTAATTTTTATTACTTTATCTAACTAGTACAATACGATAGGTAGCCGACACCTATTACCAATCTTCAATCCCCTGAAATTTGTAAACAAACACAATTTTTAATTAAACCATCTAATTAATACAATGCTACAGGTACACTTACTGTTAATCTTCAATCGCACGATAAATTAACTGGATTTGGAAAATCTGGATTATCACTATCTTGCTTTTGATGGTAGGCTCTTGATCTCCTGAAGGTCCTGGGACGGTAAGCTCTTGCTCTTTTGAAGGTCCTGGGATGGTAAGCTGTTTCTCTCTTGAAGGTTTTGGGACGGTAAGCTCTTGCTTTTTTGAAGGCCCTGAGATGGTAAGCTGTTTCTCTCTTGAATATCTTGGGACGGTAAGCTCTTGATCTTTTGAAGGCCCTGGGATGGTAAGCTGTTGCTCTCTTGAAGGTCTTGGGACGGTAAGCTCTTGCTTTTTTGAAAGCCCTGGGATGGTAAGCGCTTGCTGGCATGAAGGCCCTAGGACGGTAGGCTGTTGCTCTTTTGAAGGCCCTTAGATGGTAAGCTCCTGCTCTCTTGAAGGCCCTGGAATGGTAAGCTCTTGCCGTTGTGAAGGCCCTGGGTCCTTAGACTGACAATTTTCAACTTCTTTGATGAAATGGTCAAGACTCAACTGACGGACAGCATTCTTCCTCTTTCTATAAAGTTCTTTGTGAGAAGCCAAATAACTCTGGATCTCTCTGGTTACTGGCGCTTCTATCCATGTTAGGGTCATTCTCTTCAATGATTCTAATTGCACTGCCAATGTGCTTAAAATATTCAGCAATTTGTTTTGTTGAAAGTTGTTTGATAGGCTCAACAACATAGGGCTCTTCCTCTTCATCATTTATTCCGTTCTCCATTTCCAGAAGATCTTAATTAGTGAGTTCTGTTGAGTGGAATTGGAGCAATTCATCCACATTTGCCTGGTCTACGTCCTTGAATCCAACATCTTCCTATGTCAACGATGCCATGCCTTGAATTGGAAAGCTCGTGCTCAGGATCAAAATCATGAGAATCAGAAACTTCAGGCCAAATATTTTTCCAAACTTCCTTCATACAGGACTGTTAAACTTCTGCCCATGCATCTACAATTTTGTCAATAGCACCACCCCCTTAACACCAAACAGTACAGTAAAGATCATTGCCCTCACTGGAATGTGCGTGCACAAGGTCACGTCACCACTGCACAGGGTGACTGCGAAATTACAGCTGACCATGCATTATTATTATTATAATTTTTTAAATCACGTTATAGCAAAAACGCGTAAAGTGAGATCGCGTGTAATGAGGGATACCTGTATTTAATGGTTCCATTGTGCATTTATATCATTTATTTTAGTCATTCCAAACATTAAAATTAATACACACAAAACAAATTAAGAAAAATTATATTTGACGCGGCTCAACTAAAAATTATGAAACATTGAAAATTAAAGTAGGTTTCCATAAAGCTTTGCCCTTTATTTGCTACTAGTTATAAAACCACTAACTAGTTTTGAAATTTCAATTTTGTTGAGCCTCTCAGGGAATTTAGTCAACGTTGCCTCATCGTGGAGCGAAGATAGTTTTTAATGCGTCCAAGTATTGAAAAACTTCTTTTTGCAGTACCTGATGTAGCTGGTCAGAGTTTTCAAATTCTCTTCAGTGTGTGCTCCAAGCACATTTTATTTTTATTATGTTAACTTAGTGTGAACATTGTATGTATCTTGCTTCAATAAGATTTTTACATTATCCAAAAGTTTTACTATATTATTT